>JBBPQE010000832.1:0-11931 GCA_038092335.1 Boletus vinaceobasis
ATATAAACCCTGGCCTCTGGACTCGAACTCTCCAGTTCGATTCTAGTCGTCCAGTATTCTCTGTTGCATACTTGCTAGGCAAAGTAAGCCCTAGTACGAACCAAGTACAGAAGAACTCCAAGATCTTTATCTTGTACCATCGCGAGCTATACTCTTTTGAGTTATCCTTTATCATTCTCAAGATCATTACTGCTTTTACCTCTTTCTAGAAGATTCTCCTCTTTTTGGTTTAGGTCCCGCATTACTCCCTGAAACCTTACGTTCCCTGAGTTTAGGTTTGTAACAGGCACAGGGAACTGCAGCATTGGAAACAGCAGACGATATGTGCACCTTTTGTGCAGCCAGAGGAAGAGGAATATTGGTGTCGTCCAGCTCATCTGAACATTGTGATCCAACATTGGGATGTGACAATGGTGGCGAGAGCTGTGAGATGGACTTGTGGGGATTGAGATCATGCGAGACCATGGATGAGTCAAGCATTTCGGGACAGAGAGCCGCCAACATCCATCGCATGTAATCATAATCGGGTTTCTCCAAATAGGAGAGTGTTCGTGCGTAGGTGAGAAGGGTGGCAAGTTCTTGGGGCAATCCACTACACAGCAGCTCGACTGGAGTTTCTCACTTCAATCTGAGTATTGATGAGGGCTTTGTCGAGCGAGAATCTATCCATGGCAGTGAACCACACGACAAGTATATAAGAAGATAAGTAAGGGATTCAACATCGTCGCGATGTCCTAGCCAAGCTCCCAAGTGACCGTTGATCGAAGTAAAAGCAGGAGTCCCAGTAGAACAGCCGGCATGGACAAAGGGAAAGTGATTCCCAGTTGTTGGATCACAATATCATTTGGCAACTCCAAAGTCAATGATGAAGATGGTAAGAGTGTTGTCGTCAAGACCTGCCAGGATATTCTGCAGCTTGATATCGGCGTGAATGTAACCATGACTGTGTATAGACTGTAGACGACAGATCTGGGGAGGCACTTGTGGTGAGCACCGAGCCAGTTGATATAAACTGACTTACCAGTTGCTCTACAATATGAGCAATTGTATGGATGTGAAATTTTTTGCGTTTGTGAATAAGGTTGCATAACGAAGGACCAAGGAGATCCAGAACTAATGCGTCATAACTACCCTCCCTGCCAAGCCAGTAAGCATGAGGGATTCCTTCACTATGTTCGAGTTTCTTCAGGATCCCATATTCATGCTCTACAGACAATTCTCCGTTGGGGGAAAGCTCAAGTTTGATTGCATAAGACTTGTGAGTGAAGATATTTGTGGCTCTGTATACACTTGCTGAGAGGTGGCAGGTGCTCATCAGTCAACAGTACTATAAAGCCTGGATGGGCCAGGTTGTATCTATGAATGGAACGTACCGTAAGTCCCGGCACCAAGTAGCTCTTTTATTTGAAATCTGCCATTGACATGGACTGGAATGAGGCTCTCACTCATCTCAATTTGAAGTAGCGGATGCATAGACTGGGTTGCTGGGGTTTTGAACATTGGTTGGGCTTCGGTGCAGGTGTGTTGCAAGGTCCGTGCGTGTCTGTCAACTGCAGTGTTTCATATACTAATTGGATCACTTTCAGAGTTTTGCTGGTCTCATACTACCTTCTCGTGGGATCACTCTCGTAACTCGTATCAACCAAGTAAGCCACATTTCGCCCTGCACAATTGTCCAGCGTGGTCTTATTTATTTAAAAAGTGTAATATTTCCTCAATTCGGAGTGTTTTCCAAAGCCTGTTTTCTACCTTTGCTATCGTCCATTGTGGGGTACCGAGGATAAATGAAACATCGTTATATAAGGACAAACATAGCTGGAGTCCAGACTCCAGACTCCAGACCACAAGATAACTTACACAATAACTCAGTCTGGGCAATTTTGATGGCCTTGAAGTCGGACTTGTGGAGACCGTAGGATCGTCCTGTGTCATAAACAACCATTTAAGCCAGAGACTTACCCTTGATATGTACCACAATATGTTGTCATGCCTGGGAGCAAGGGCTCGACGAAGAGGATTGTCGATACATGTGGGGGTTTAGGAATGACATCACCGGCTCTGTATGTGATGGAGGTAGAGGAGTCTTTGCATTTGATCTCATCAGGGATATCCACAGCTTCGGCCGCAGAAGCAAGGTAGTCGACAGTAGGGACTTTGGATGCATCACCTCCATATAAGCACTTCAGAAGCTTTTCCATAAGCTTGGCGGTAACATCGCCCAAGAGCTCTCCAATACGCTCATCCTTGACTATTGAATGTTTGACGGCGACAGGACCCTATAGAATGCACATGCGTTGACAATCTTGGTCAAACACAGCTTCAATATCCTCTGCAGCCCACAGAGAATTGTAAGGGGGACTACAGTCAGGTGGGGGATTGTCAGCATGCTGCAGCTGACTTTCTTGAACCAAATCTCGAAATTGGCATCCAGAATGGTGATAAAAGGTGCTGGTTTCTGCCCTGGACGTTGGAAGATGATAAGGAAATAAGCATGATCCTCCGCAGCAAGAAGCTGACGGGTCACGGGTAGCATTGGAGTACTTCGTGAAGAACGCATCAATGAAAGCTGATGGATTGTCAAGCTCCTTGAAACTGCAGAATACTGAGTTTAGGGCCACCGTCTACACCTGCAAAGCATTCCTCAACCAATCGCAGGTCAAGTTGCACAAACTGAGGTTGATCCAGCGGTCTTGATGAGCAACATATATGAGGCAGATCATGGTTTTGCCGTGAAATCCTTGTTTAATTTCTCAATGATCTCAGCTTTGCACCCAGCCAACCACACAGCACACTTCTCCTTCGGCAAATTGAAGATGGTGTTGTCGAGCTCTTTCTAAAGCTTGACTGCATGGGTAGCAATCTTATGGATAGGTTCGCCCAACTCCAAACAGACGGTAAGCACACCACCAGTTGGCTTGACGTAGGTGTTCTCCCAATCCTTATCGTTGACACCGGCAGCAGCAACAATCAAATCTTTGACAGAGGAACTCGCGTGTGCTTCTTGGGCCACCATGGCACGACTGGCGAATAAGAAACCATTGAATGGCATGGACTGTGTGTCATAAAGGTTCCTCGATCAGTCACCAGTGAGGTATGGCCAAAGATCATCTGCCCCACCAAAACTGAACCTCCAACAAGAACAAGGTTGTCTTGCTGACGAATAGAACTGTATGTCCTTAAGATAGTCATGTGGAAGTCTTTGTATGAGTGGTGCCCCCCGGGCCCCAGCGCAACCACCAGTCCACTGGAGAATGATCAGAAAGTCAGGGTTGGCAGCAGTAATGTTGACAACTTGGCGAATACCTTCCACAGACCCCGGCTTGAAGGAAATATGTTTAACACCCGCACTGCACAGCCCACCTATGATTTCAATGGCCTTCTCTGTACTAGGAATACCAGCCGCGACACAAAAGCCTTCAATCGGTAAACCTTCGTAGCGCATCTCTTGCCATAAGGGAAACTGGAAGCTGAATTGACAGGGATTGATGTATAGAGAGTTCAGAGTGGGGCCAACTCCAGGGGGGATCTTGGACTGAATTTCAGTAACTCTGGCACAAAGTGCCGTTGGGTTATAGTGGTTGCTGCCTGCAGGTTCAACATGATAACCAGCTGAAAGAATTGCGGAGACGAAGCCAGCCTTGATAGTGGTAGGCGTCATACCTGCAACCATGATTGGAGGCTTGCCTAGCAACCGAGAGAAAGGTGTGTCTAGATGGATCTTTCCATCGCTAAGACAATATATCAGTATCACAACCAATGATATGGTAACTCCCCTACCTTGTCTTCACCAGCCTTGGCGCATACTTCTTGCTCCACCATTTCTCATACTGGATGTCTTCAGTGTCAAATAGCTCGGCCTCACCACAATGCTTGTCACCAAGTATAATGACATGCATTCCACACCCATCAAGATTACAAGCAGTAAGAGGACCAATGCCATTCAAGCCGCCCGGCCCAAATGTGCCACTGCGTTCACGACGACTGTTGCGGTAGGGGTTCTAGATGACGGTGTTGCATTAGTTGAGGTTTCAGCAGAAGTATCAGTATCGATCTCGTGTGATGATGGTGATACATGTCGGCCATATGATGGCCACTCATGTGATGTGACTGGTACAGACACTGGTTGTGATGACGCGTCCATGATGATTGAGATGTTGGGGAACATTCCATTGACAGAAACATCCACCATTGAGACGTCCTAAAAGAGGGTAGTTAGGACAAAGTCAATAATATGAGTCACAGATTCCGGAAACGTGGTCACAAGATCCCAATGAATTGGCAATATAAAGACTATCACCTCCTATGATTCAGAGTGCTCCACAAGCTTTTCCACAAGCTCGGCAATGATATTACCCGAAAACACTCCGATAGGCTCATCTTTGACTGTTGAATGTTTGATGGCACAATATCGTAGGGGATGGAAGGTGGGCTTGAGGTTGGAAAGGGAGTCATAAGCGAAGGGCATCCATGAAGGTGGGGCTGCAAGGGGGCTCAGAGAGGGTGGATTCCATGGTGTCGTAGAAACAAAATGCGAAGATGGAAAGCTGGAATTAAAAAAACTTGAATGCAAGGAGATCTGAGGAAACTGGTCAGTTGAGGCGACAAAAGAACAAAGATTAAGGAATACATGGTAAATCATAAAACTCTGCAGGGGGTGGCATAGGCTGTAGTGCTGCTGCTTCTGTTACTAGGGAAAGTCACAGAAGGGACAGAGCAGACAAGAGTCACAAGATGAACAGAAGGAAGTTGATATGATGGCCGCAATGTACATAACTTGCAGGGTCACCACATGTACAGGAACTAAGACAAACTACTGTATAGTATCAACTCCATCTGACTCCATTGTGCCAGGTAGCCTTGTAATCATTTAGGCACCCTTGGAGATACCCTCGAACCCATCCTCTTCCGCAATCAATACCATGACTTTATCCATAACTTTGTCACACTGGTGGCCGGTCTGATTTGCGTTGACAACTTTTGCCAAGAGATCCTGGTCAGGAATGTTGTCCTGAACCATGTCTTGCTCTGGTGTGACACAGTTCTGTGTGAAGTTTAGTCTGTCTCTCTTCAAAAAAAACTTCATCATTTGAAGTGCCTCCATCACGGTAGGGCTGAGGCAGTTGCACCGCTTCATCATTGTTTCTGATCCAGATGAAAACACTCTCTCAGATGGGACTGAGGAGGCTTGGACCGGAAGGTAGTCCATGGCAATGCAGTAAAGCATTGAATAGGTGGCTCGTGAAATCTAAAGTAAAAAGGGATACAATCCTGAATTTTTCTGTTAGCAAGCATCCTTGGTTTCAGGGTTTGGTGGGTCCTGGGGCTGGGGCGGGGGCTGTGATTGTTGTTTGCAGCGATTCTGCTTTATACACCTCCATCTACGATGAAAATGTTAGCAAAGTATGGAAAGCTAGGCTGACGTGAGTGGGACATACCAATTCCAACACTACCCTCCTTGACATGGCTTGTTGTCCAGACGGCCAACTGTTCATGATATGCGAGAGTCAAATATTTGGATTCACGACTGATAAATATACATTAGTAATCCTGGGGCACTGGAAAGGTATCATGTATGCATGGTGATGATATATGATTTGTTTTTGTGGAGACGGTCATAGTACCCGTCCACACACTGTAGACCTGGGTGAATGAAGGGTGCACAATGAGGAATCTTCTTGGCTAATATTTCCCATCGATTGATAAACAGTTCGAATGATGGAACGACGGCGCCAAGCATAGGAAGACTTTCCAATGACATCATTTCTTGAGCAAGGTGGGGAATCTCAAAGAGGAAGCATGTCAGTGAACGAGATTACCGTTGATATACTGTAATACAAATCATACCTCAAGGATGAGTTCCATATCTTGCAGGATGAACCATTCTATTGACATGAGCTTGAGGCTGGTGATGTCACACTGGGCCGGTAGGTTGAAGAAATAATCGATAGCCTATGAAAGCAAGCTTTGTAACTTGACTGATTGTATAAGACATCACATACTGGTCGCATCTCCCGCAAGTGGAAGATCATTGTGTGAATGGAATCCCAGCATGTTTTGACATCGCGCAGGAGCTCATGCTCTGGAATATCCACGTGTTCTCCATCTTCGTCAACCCACAGCTTCATTGTGTTACCATTTTGAATGGTGCTTGTGAATGCTTCCCAGCAAAGGTTGGAAACCTGAACGAACTTAATGACTCGTCACGCACGGTTGATGGGGTCTCAGTCCAGTGCTTCGACATAAGCAACCTTATTGATTGGCTCTCCAGATTCGCTGATTCATGCTTCATTGGGGACATCGAGAAAGTTAGTTTGGTGGTATTTTTTTGGTGATGTGTTTTGAACAAGTGTTGAGAATGTGGGGAAGACACATGATTTGCCATTCATCAGCAGGGAATTGTATATCACAGGATGCGAGAAGTTCCAATAGTTTCCTTATGGCTATGCCATTATTAGCTGCATTGTCAAGCGTAATGTGTCCAATCTAACGAGTCGTGTCAATCCCAGACACTGGTCTAATCCAGCTTCAAAATCACTCACTTTGTGGGTAATATTGGCTTGGTCAAAGATATGGAGTAGCTTTTGGGTGATGTACTCGCCAGTGTGACTCCCAGGAATGTGGTGAAAAGCGATCAACACTGCTCTCATTTGCAGCACTGCATTTGGTGACGCACTTATCCAGTGAGTGGTGATGGCTAAAAACGGTCTACATGTCTTATCTGACCATACATCAGCCATGCAGGAGATCTGGCCCTCTGCGTGCTAAACACAGAATCAGAAGACACTTGAGATGACTTCATATGATTTGTACCGCAAGGTCGCCTTTCAACACGAGGAAGTATTCCTGCCACATGTGCAGGATGAGTTCGTGCATCTTGGTTCTTCGGAGAATGTCAGAGTCTCGGAGTCCAGGATGAAGTAATCAAAGAAGCTGTCTGAATTCGGGGCATTCAATCACATTAATTGTAACGAAGTGACAATTTCTCTTTCTATCTTTTTCTTTGATCTTATCTTATCTAATCTTATCAAGCCACATGTTTATCTAATCTCACAACATATGCTGGACTTGTAAACTTTCCTTTCTTCTCCTCTCGCACTCACAGACGCTTATAGTTACATTCATTTCTCACGAGATCCAATCTCGTTCACACGTTCATTACCGTATGTCTTCTGACTGAAAGTCATCATAGCAAGAAGTCTGAAGCTGGCTGCTGGCGTGTGGCATTGGAGTACTTTGTGAAGAATGCATCAACAAAAGCTAAGGGATTGTCAAGCTCCTCAAAACTCTGCAGGATACCCCATACCTCAGCCAATTGCCAGTCAAGTTGCACAAACTGAGGTTGATTCAATATGGTCTTAGTGAGCAACACACACAAGGCAATCATCTGAAGGCTGAAGCGTGACACATGACTCTTCATAGGTCATGTCACCAAGGTCGTCTTTCTTCCCTTTCTTCTACTTCGCGATGCCGCTCCAGTCATTTCTGTCACTCAAACTCCTTGGTCCCTTCGATCTTCCAGTCTTATTGACGGGTCTGTTAGTGGTATCCAGGCAAGTTTAGATGTATTTGGTAAAGAGTTGTTTGAAATCCATTGAACCGTTCCGCACTCGCTATCAATGCTATCATCTGCCACATTCCCCTCAGGGCCCAGGGAGCAATCAATTACTCTTAGAAGTTAAGTACAAGTCTCAAGTGACCACCACACTGATTGTGAAACAACCTTGAAGTCCTTAAGCTTTTAGGACCTAGGTTATCACTGAACTCAGAGGAGAAGGGGATATGATCTCAAGGGAAAGACCAAGAGAACCAAACTGGAGAGCGTCCAGTGGGCTCCTTGGGGTTTATATACTGTGGCATAATGCGCACAGACCAAGCTGTACACTACTACATGTAGACATATGAAGACGGTAATTAAATACGTGCTGCACACACATGGTGTGGCAGAATGGAAGAGAAGCATATCACAGAAATAACCATGGGAAGGAATGGAAGCATAAAGCGGAAATTAATGCCATCGCTACTCGAAATACTACCAACCCCGTCCTCTCGCCCTCCTCACCCCCTCATGCTCATGGCCATCTCACCATCTTGTCTTGCCCTGGTGGCCCTCCCCTCCTCGCCTCCTGGCCCTAGCCCTTTCGCCTCCCTGGCCTTTGTCACCTCCTCAACCTCGCCCTCGCCCTCTTGCCCTCCTCACTCCCTGCACTCATGGCTATCCCACCATCTCGTCTTGCCCTGGCCCTCTTCGTCCACTGGATACTCAGCCATTGCCATTGTAAGGGCACCCCTCCCCTACTGTTGCTGGTCATGCATCGACGAACGCAAGCCATACACCATCATACAGGCAGTAGTATCTGTCACCACCCAAACCAGTCTTCCCCCCTCCCCCAAACCCTTCGGCGGTGTACTTGACTCCCCCCACCACCCGATATGCCCTCACTGTTGTATTCACCTCAACATCCCCAGCATCATCAGCGTTACCACCCACACTGCCTGGAATTGATGACTATATGGCCAAGATTGTGTCCGCCTCACTATAAAGATGTTCACTTTTGCTTTGCCCTTCGTGTGGTAATTCAGCAACCCTATTGTAGCTCACATTATTCAATGGCTATTTGTACTTGTAGCTTTACTTGTATCCAACTTACCACTCACTACATAGCTTATAATTTACTTGCTTGGCTGCTTGCCATCAGTGGCAAGACCTTGGATTTGATTGCATGAAGTTTGGACTGATTTTCGCGCGATCTGACAAGATCTGGCAGGGCCCCGCTAAGCCTTGCAAGGTTTCTGTGTGTATAATATGCATCGTTTATTACATTTTGATTTATACCCTCGTATTACATTTTCTACCAACAGTACTTACTCAGCCTCGCATGTAAGCTAGTGCTTCGGTCTAGACTCGTTTGATCAATGAGCCGTGGTTTTGGTACCTGGGCCACTGGCTTGCAAGCTATGTGGGAAAAAGCGGTTCGGCACTCCAATGGCCAGGCTGACCGGTATCGGCTAACGACTCAGAGCCGGCTGCAAGCTGAGACTGCGGCAACACTAATCTCATGTGATGCCCACTATCTCTTATCTTATCTCTACACTCTAGACCTTCGGTCCGAGCTCCACATCTAGACTCCACACAGTATCCTCACTCTTTTAATCTCTGTGCTCTAGATCCCTTATCAGATTCCCATGATGTCATCTCCATTACTCCTTAGTCATTCCGTTCCCACATGACATCATACCCTACGCCCATTTACTATATGTAGCATAGTTCCTGTATCTGTACCTTGGTCCGTGCGCAAGCACTGGACATATATGTATATACTGGGATGCCTCTAGATGAACTCCTCAGTTCGTTTATAGTCGATCTCACATTGTCTTAAGCTCAGTGCTAAGCAAGTCACTCTTCTATCCTTAAGACGATCTGCTAAGTGGTTCACAAACCCACCAATGTATCCTCAAGGATCAAAGTGATCTCAAGCAACCTCTAATGGTCTTATCCATCGTGTGTCTATGTTCAAATATATCCACTCCTATGTCCTATTCATTATCTTTTGGTTGTTGCCATTCATGTTCACGTATCTGCCATAAGTGATCCTTGATACATTTCATGAATAAGCAAGTCTGTGAGTGGTTTCCATGTGTCTTTGCCTATCTTTCTGAGGCTCGGAAGCAAACAATGGCACACACACCCAGATTCCTACATCAATCATCCCAACGACCTGAATGGCTGCTGCTTGTACATTCTGGCAATACCTTCTCAATTGTGGAGGTTGCTAAACCTACTGGATCCACCCTATACAAGAATAAGGGTCATGGCAAGGCTGGCATTTTAGACAGTTCATTGTGGTTTGGTAAGTGGTTTGATTGTGATACTCATAGTAGTGTGTTTGACCTGTGACAATAACATCACTTCTTTTAGTCACCTGGAAAGTGATTACTGGCAAGGTTTATGATACATGGAATAAGGAGCCACTCATCATTGGGTCTGACACAGAGTTTGAGTTGGATGCTGCCATGCTTAATGGTTTTCATGACAGCAAAGCTACGGACAACAATAATATTATCAGCATCTCCACTGCTAGTGATAGTGGGAGTGATCTTGATATCAAACCGGCAAACCCTGTGCTTGATTTGGGCCCTTACAATGAATCCGCTCCCAGCAAATCAAAGGGAAAGGGAAAAAGCATGAAAAATATGTGGATCCAACAACACCCCCCCAGCAGTCTAGTAAGTCGTCCACTTGAAATTTCACTTCCATGAGCATACTACTAAAACCCTATTTTACACTTTAGGAAAGTGTTCCCATATGCTTCAATCACCACTAAAGTCTCCGCCCACTGCAAAGAAGCAAAGGGTTGGTATATTAACTCGCTAACATCTGTTATGTTGAACATTTACTCAAAAGTTCTTCTAGCCTCTTTGAAGGCCATACCGTTGTTCACAAAGACACACCAGCAGGTCATATCTGCCCCTGCCAGCATCTCCATCAGTATTGACGATGTTATTCTTCATGGGCAGATTCCCCTAATGCTCCTTGTCTTGTTAATCCTTGGGACCCCAAGTATACATTCATGTCATCTGGAGATTTCTATTCCTTCCTCTAATACTCCCCCCTCACTAATGATCCTGTCTGTACATAGTCAATGAATTTGTCATGCCAGTGCTCAATGACCAGCATACTACTGTGTGTGAAAAAGTGTGACTCCCAAACTGCCACCTCCATCCAACATCGCAATGTTCGTCACTGGTATAACTCAGATGTACAGTAGGTGGATTGATGTTCAGCCCCAATTCAACATACTGACACATCTCTCATTCCATCTGGCTGGTTGGCCCTCTTATTCTGTTTTCACCACCACCATCCTGTTATGCGAGTGTGTCAACAAAAGCCCAATGTCAGTTGACTACGCGCTAGGCACTCAACGAGTCCTAGGAAGTCTTGACTACACACCTGGCACTCAACGAGTCCAGGGAAGTCGGTGGGATATCTCCTTGTCCAGGAGAGAAGGGCGGCGGCGTATCCGGGTAAGGGATCACGGGAGAAGCGAGCGGGAGAAGTAGAAGTCGGGAGTAGAGCATCTCTGACAGCGAGCTTTGATCAACACAGATTGGCGTAGATTAAGGTTAAGGAAAAGAAGTACATGGAGAACTCTGCCTTAAATACTATCTGACAGATCTAGGGCCGGCGGGTTCTTAAATAGGAAACTACATAAGTGACTCGAGATATTCCCTATAAGGTGAACAATGGAAAAGGATACAAGTCCTGAATAAGAGATCAGGACTTAAAAGGAAAGGGTCCGAGATTAATAGATGGCAAAGAGAATGAGCCCGAGATTAATAGATGGCAAAGGGAAAGAGCCCGAGATTAATCTCGGGAACAGTAAGAAAACATACGAGATTAAATGTGTCCAAAATGGAAAGGGTCCGGAGAGGCGGTGGGATCGGCGAATAACTCCATCTCCAATAGTTCCGCCCAAGCTGTGTCTGGCACAGCCGGGTCAAGTCCTAATTTGGGGAAGGGGATCTGTCCGGAATGGGAGAGATAAGCAGTGTCCAATAGGGTGGGAGGGGAATCGTTAAGGGAAAACGATAGGGGGTCCACCACATTTGTAACATTACCCCTGTTGTAGCCCTGAAGTTCCATCTCAGGAACTCCTATCTCCCTCGTTGACCTCGTAATTGGTAAGGTCCCAGGAATGGGGGTCCATGTCGTCGTAGGTGCAGGCCTGGGCCCGGTGACCCTCCTCTCCACAGAGATAACAATGTTGTCAAGGGCAGCGGTATTGAGGGTGGCCCAGGGCGACGATGTTGCAGATGGGGCAGGTGTATCGGTGACAGTTGACCCATACATGGGATACAGAATTACATTGGAAGCAGCGAGGGGGGACGAGTTGGGTGAGTCCGGGCTGAGGGGGAACGGAGTCTGGTAGTCAG
>JBBPQE010000833.1:0-11903 GCA_038092335.1 Boletus vinaceobasis
CTAAACTCCAACCATGTCTATGAAACCATACTCATTCCAGAGGGCATACTGTAACTCCAATCACCTCAAAGCCAGTTTTTCAGATCAAATGGGATGAAAAAGGAAACATAAAACAGTCCAACTCTGGATTGTTGCACGCAGATTTACCCAAAAGAAAGGGATTGACTACCAAGAAGTCTTTGCTCTGGTAGCAAACCTTGACTCCATCCGGACCCTAATTGCCTTATCTGCAAAATACGATCTAGAACTTGACCAAATGGATGTATCAACAGCATACCTCAATGGAGAACTGGAGAACGACCTATATATGTTATCTCCGGAAGGTATTCCAATCCAACCTGGATACTGCTGGAGATACTGATGATCGTTGTATGGACTTAAGCAAGCTGGTTGAACCTGGAACAAAACATTAGATTGCAAACTCAGAGAACTTGGATTCACCCATCTAGACACTGAAACATGTCTTTATGTCTTCTGAAAAGACGGTCAAGTTTGTTTCCTAGTTGTCTATGTAGATGACCTACTCCTAGCCACCACTATCCAAAAATTCATGAACTCCATAAAGTCACAACTCTCTGCCACATTCAAAATACACGACCTTGGAGAAGCAAAGTACATTCTCGGAATTGAGATCCAACAAAACTGCAAACTCTGAACCATCTTCTTGTGCCAGTCATAGTACTGCCACACAATCCTAGAGCGGATCAGGATGTCCAGCTACAAACCGGCATGGACCCCAATGGTGCACAGACTCCAACTCTCCACAACTGACCCAGAGGACGACCATGTTGTTCTGGAAATGATCATCAAAGGAAAACAGATTTCATACCTAACTGTTGTAAGGGACAAGTTATCCCTGAGGTAGTATCTGTCTATTTCAAGTCCGTTGATAGTCCGATGTTTAGCCCCTATCCTCTGATATCCGGGTTTATTCCTTTTCGTTTTGGATTACCCAATTCAGATTCATTAGAGTTTCTTTTCTTGAACTTGAACTACTTGTGTGAAAAGTATACCTACCTCAGTTACCATAAGTCTGGGCATCCCTGGACTATAAATACCCTTGTATTTTCATTCAGAAAATATCCTTTGCCCATGTGCATTGATCACCCATCAGTCTTTGTCTCTGGCCACCGTTGGCCCTTCACTGTTTCCTTTTCTTTCCTCATCGCTTGCAATCCAGACTTGCTGGATTAGTCATTGTCACTGTGCATCATTGCACAATCTCTCACCACCGAACCTGTATACAATCCCCTGGGTCGAGAAAACTTGTATCCCACTTTTCATTTGTTTTCATTTACTTGAAAACCTTTCATTACTTACACTGTTATAGGATCACTCATGTACCTTATGCTTGGAACATATCCGGACATTGCATATGCCATAGGCACTCTTAGCCATTTCAGTGCAAAACCAAAACTCATACACTGGGAAACTGCCAAATGCGTACTCTGATACATCCAAGCCACAAAGGACATGGAGCTCTGATTCAACAGATCGGAACTATCCACGGACATGGATTTCCATGGCTATTCTGATTTGGGCTGGTTACAAGACCCAGACAATTCACACTCCACCTCTGGCTTCATATTCATCAGCAATCACAAAGCTATATCCTGGTCAAGTAAGCTGCAAACTATGGTAGCCCTCTCCACTACGGAATCAGAATACATTGGACTTAGTAATGCTGGACAACACTTGGCTTGGCTCTGAACCTTTTTTGATGAAATAGAACAAACACAAAAGGCTCCCACAGAATTAGTTTGCAATAACCAAGCTGCCATCATTCTTTGTTGCGATCCACAATTCCAAGCCCGGACAAAACACATCCAACAGAAGTATCACTTTGTCCAAGATGATCTTTTTGGAAAGGGAGAGGCGATTATTCGATACGTCTCAATCAAAGATATGGTTGCAGACATTCTCACAAAACCACTTGTGAAAGAACAACATTGGAAGTTCATTTGGGGTATGGGATTACAGCTACACTCGAGTGGGAGTGACAAAATGCATGCAACTCCAGAGAACACTCCAGAGATATAAAGTAGAAATCCGGAGGATTCCTCTGGAGTACTGCTACCACTTAGTAAAGACACTTACATACCTATTGGAATAGTGTCAGGTTCGCATACTTTCTCAGTATGAGTGTACCTTAACCACATACTATAAATTAGCTAGTTCTCTCATCTAGCACCTCAGTTGTTTTGCCCGACTTAGGCAGCGACTGAGTTCTGGACTCTCTCGGACTTTAACAGTAACCTTAGCAAGGGTGGTTCCTCTTGCTTTAAGAAGGTTTCAGTCCAAGGGGATTTCTTGACAAGTTCTGTGCGTAGTTATACTAGCATGTAGGTTCAAAGGTTCCCTCTAAAGATAGTTCCTTGGTTTCAAGGTAATCAAAGGAGCGTCAATTCAAAAGCACAATGATGTCTTATAGAAATCCAAGGGAGTTTTGAGGACAAGGATAGATTGCTAAGTAGGAGGAAATCCTAAGTAGGTCTAAGTTAGGAAACTCATCATAGTGAACTCAAAGCTTTATATACATAGGTTTTATGATGACTAAACAGCAATGTCTTAGAACTATACAGAAAGTGAAAGAATGTTCTAAGACATTAGTAAGCAAAAGTCCTTGAGGACCTTAGAACATTAAGGAAGTCAGAAAAATGTTTAAAGGTGGGATTCTAAGGGAAGTTTATGGAATGTGATGGAATGTTAGAGAACGTTCAAATGAAAATGATAATAGAAGGAGAAATCAACTAGGTAAAGTACATCACCAGGTTTAACAAGAAAGATAAGCATGGTTTAAAGAAAGAAAGAAAAAGTTAGGGGGTATTATAAATCATAACAATAAGTCCTGGGAATGCCCAGGACTATAATTTTTGTATTCCCATTGGAATAATAACTTAGCTTCCATCAGTGAGCAGCTCACTTTGTATCCGTTGTCTTCATCTCTGGTCGCCGTTGGCCCTTTGTTATTCCCTTTCCTTTTCTCATTGCTCGACCAAATCCAGACTTGCTGGATTGGTCAGCATTGCTGTGCATCGTCACATAACCCCTTCTGCCAAACCTGTAACACATAACCCCCTGGGTCAAGTATTCTGACACCTACCTTTTTTTCATTCGTTTTCATTCTCACAAAAATCTTTTCATTTCTTACAACTGGAGTCCACTGCGAGGGGGTTGATTTTTTTTTACAGAATTTTCAGGGAGAATGTCGGCTTTTGCCACAGCAATATGCCTAGTCGTAAACCTTTGCCAGCACACAAATTCAAACACAACTCCTTCGCTCTGCAAAACCTCATCATTCATTCAACAAAAAGCTTCCAATCCTTTGCCAAAAAACTTATTAGCAAATTTGTAACCCAGACTTTCAGTGTTCAGCGTCCCCACTCAGCAATCAACACCATTTTTGCCACTGACTATGCCTTGCCCAGCCTACTTTCACCAGCTGCCACTACAGACTTCGGAAATTGCACCAAGATTTGATGGGACAGATCCCACTCAATTACCTTTGTACCTCAAAGCAATTGACATCTTAGCCATGAGCATCGGACTCTTGGATACAGAGAAAATTGAAGTCGCCATATGGTTTGTAAGCACCAATGAAGCTGGGGTGGTTCAAGTGGTTTGCTGAGTCTGCGGGGTAGCTCAGGTATGTCTATGACGTCCTTGCATGTGTGCTGACAATCTTGGCTAGCTTTTGCTGGCAATTGCCTTTGTGCATGCGCTCTCCCTTGCTCTCCCTTAACCATTGCATTTGCGCATTCATGCACGATGCAGCCTTCCTTTGCATATCCAATCCTCTCCCCCTCAAGCTCAGTGCTTGGAAGCTTATCTGGTTGGCTTGCAGGGATTCTCGCCATGTCACTTGGGTTGTCACCCAGCAATCTCACTTCATCAGCACAGTCGGTTGGCATTTGACCTCTCCACTCCTCAAGTGATGTGCTGACGGATTCCACTATCTGACCACTCTCTTGCATTCTGAACAGCTTGTTGGCTGGGTCTTGCAATGTACCCACTGGCCTCATTGGCCCTGTGCATTTTGCGTGCAGGTTTGCAGTGTCAGTGGCTTCATCGCTGACTCATTGACTTGCCATTTTGGGTGCTTGGGGTGTAATGGATGTGCGACAGGCTTTGGTGCTGTCGCCATCTCAGCTGCTTACTGGCGCTGTGGGTACATCCAGAGTCGTATCGTTTGTGGCTTTGTTGCCCAGCTGTTTCGCTGCAGTTTCATATCTTCCAGCTCTCTTCCTGGCCTTCTCACCTCTCTGACCCTTTGGCTTTCATCTGGACCTGTCTGTGGTCCTGGCAGTAGTGTAGCTGTATGTGCACACGGTGGAGTTGACTGGTGTTCTGATGCACTGCACAGCCACTTGTGCACTGTCACCGTTAACTACTGTATAATCTTTTTGTAGCGATGTCGTAGGTAGTTGAATATCTTATGTGTGGTTTTAAGATGAATTACATTGATGATCATGGAGTCTGGGAGTCTGCTTGTGAGGAGAAATTTTGCCTGTGCATGACTTGCTGCTTTGAATCCATCTGTAACATTGCCTTCAAAGTACTTGCTGAGTCCAACTTCATTACAGATATGCTCTAGGTTTGCATGGTAATGTTGCCAATTCTGACCATCCATTTCAAGTGCAGGAATTTTGAATTTTTCAAGTTCGAAAAATGTTGCCATTTGGAATTCTGGTTGGGTGAGTGAGCTACTCTACGCTAGCAGGGCTCATAACCTATAGAAAATGTATAGTGTAGTCACTGAAGAAAAGACTATACTACTAGTGTCCAAAATAAGGTATGCTTAAGTAAGCTACTGATGATAAAACCCATACAAGATGAGTTTCCAACAGCTAAAACAACCACAAAGATCAACGCTAGATCCTTAGATCACTGTCACAAGATCCCAGTAGGGAGGAGTAGAGGAGGGGAATATCACAAAGGTCTTTATGGGAAATGACCAAGTGAACTAGACTGGAGATGCCAGCCATCGTTCACAAGGCTTTTATACTATTGGCATATGTGCACAGACCAAGCTGCGTGTGAGAGTACATGGCTACATAAGTATATAGGAGTAATGGAAATGAAAGACATGATGCCACCATGAGGTGAGGCAGAATGGAAAAGAAGCATAAGATGGTAATAACCGTGAGAGTGAAATGAAAGCATAGAACGGAAATGAATGTGGGAACAAGATCAGATCTTGTGAGAACATAAATGTAACTCAATAAAGAAGGAGTATCTGTGAGCGTGAGAGAAGAAGAAAGAAATGTTACAAGTCCACTGTTATGTTGTGTGATAAGATAATCACATGGCTTGATAAGATAAGATCAAGATTAGATATGAAAATGAAAATTGTCACTTCATTACACTACCCCCTCTCTAGGGATTGACTTCCAGGTGATCAAAAGGCAGGTTCGAAGTGTCCGCCTCTGTATGGTTAACATAGGGGTTAAAAAGTTGTTCAAACTGAGCAAATGTCATAGATAATTTTCTAGGAGCACTTGGGTGCAAGGTGTGAAAGTCTCGGATCACATCTTGCATGCCCTTGAGGTTTCCTGCAGGTTTCCAAGTTCTATCCTCGTCGGAGTAATCACTCCAATGCATGAGATACCCTAGGTTTTTACATTTTAATCGGGAATCAATAATGAAATCGACTTCCCATTCTATGTCATGATCTTCTGTGACTTCTATAGGTCCAGGCGCAGCCACAGGCTGGCCCATTAATCTTTCTTTATAGGCTTTTACTCTTGAGATATTCACGACCAGGTCAATTTTGATAGTCCATGGCAGTTTTAACTTCACTGCGTTGGTACCGATCATCTCGATTACTGGAAAGGGACCAATCCACTTCTCTGTGAGCTTTGTAGAAGCGCGTGTCAAACACAAATTTTCTGTGGCGAGCCAAACTTTGTTGCCAGGTGAATAGATAGGGGCATTGGCCCGTTTTTTATCCGCTTGGACCTTCTGACAGTCCTGAGCTTCTTTTAGATTGTTTTTGACTTCTTCTAATGTGTTTGCCATGTCATCGGCAAATTCCTTGGCAGCTGATACCTTAGAAACTTGCTGTTCAATTCCCATCCTGGGGATGTAATTGTGTGACACTTCAAAGGGTGTTTTCTTTGAAGATGTCTGCATCTTTGAGTTATAGGAGAACTGGGCAATGGCAAGCCAATCAGCCCATTGACCTTGTTTTTCTGTGCAGTATAAATGAAGGTACTGCTGCAAATCTCTGTTCATCTGCTCTGTTTGTCCATCTGTTTGCGGATGGAATGCAGTGGATAGTTTAGATTGGATACTGAGGCATTTGCACACTTCCTGCATGACTGCAGATGCAAATTGCGGTCCTCAGTCTGATACAATAGACTTGGGAAGTCCGTGGTGCTTTCACATGTGGTTGAGAAATAGTTTAGCTGTGCTGAGTGCTATTTCAGTCTTATTGCATGGGATAAATACGGTTTCTTTGGAAAAACAATCAACGACCACTAGGATTGAGTCGAATCCATTAGATCAAAGCCGATCCATGGTGAAGTCCACGGAGATATCCTGCCATAGCCCTTGTGGGACCTCTAGGGGTTGGAGTAGCCCTGCTTTGGGCTGGTTTCCAGTTTTCATTCGAGCACACCTGTCACATCAAGATAAATAGTTGTGGATAAAAGTAGCCATCTTTGGCCACCAATAACTTCTCTCTACCAATTCAAGCGTCTTTGCCATCCCTGGGTGACCAGCAACTGGAGAGTTGTGGCATAGATTTAATACCTTCATTTTTATGTCATCAGAATTGGGAACGTAGATCTGGTGATCCTGATAAAGCAGTTCATTGACCCTGCATGCACCATACTTTTGGCACAAATCGATCACTTCACTCTCTTGGATTAGAACTATCTGGCTTTTGATGAGTTTTTGAATTTGTTCACCTTCATCATCAATTTCAACCCTGGTCTGGGTTTGTACTCGCTCTGGTGGTATAAAGATAATACCCTTGTTGTCATCTTTGACTCCTTGGGCATGGTCTTCACGATGTGATAGAGCATCAGCTTTTACATTAGAAGTGCCAGGCTTATAGACGAAAACGTAATTGAAACACATCAACCATTGATACCATTGGGCTTGCCAACAATTCAGATCTTGCAATTTCATAAAATATTGCAGGTTGGCATGGTCATTCCAGATCTCAAATTGGAACTTCACGTCTTCCAAATAGTGATGCCAGATCTCCAGCACATGAATAATAGACAACATTTCCTTGTCTGCAATCGGGTAGTTCCATTCTTCCAGAGACATCGAATATGAGGAATAGGCAACTGGGTGCCATTTGTCATCTTTAAAAATAGAAAATACCGCCCCCCATAGCATAGTCTGATGCATCGGTTTCTAAACGGAATTGGCAATTGTTGTCTGAATATGCCAACATGGATGCAGTTGTGAATTTTTCTTTTCACATATCAAACACCATTTGCTGTGAAGTGGACCATTCAAATCCTGTGTCCTTCTTCAATAGGTCGTTAAGCAGATGTGCGACTTGCATGTAGTTCTTGATGAAGTGACGGTAGAAGTTGGCAAGCCCCAAGAAGCTTCTAACTCCTTTCACATTGGTGGGAACAGGCCATTCCAGAATTGCTGAAACCTTGGAATCATCCATGCAAATTCCATCTTTTCCTATGATCATGCCAAGGAAATCAACCTTGGTCTTACTGAAAGAACATTTTTCGGATTTGACGAAGAGATCGTTTTCTTCCAATCTCCGTAATACTTCCCACACGATGTCATCATGTTCTTCTTTTTGGTTTTCTGTTTTCGTAAAGATCATAAGGTCGTTGATGTAAACAACCACAACTCCATCCATATTGGCAAAGATCTCATTCATCATCACTTGGAAGGTTCCAGGCGAGTTGCATAGCCCAAAATCCATTACGAGAGGCTCGTAAGCTCCTCAGAAACAAACAAAGGCGGCCTTTCATTCATTACCTTCTTTGATGCAAACATTGTTATAGCCCCAACACAAATCCATTTTTGTAAAGAGCTTTGCTCTTTTTAGTTTATCGACAAGCTGACCAATCAATGGCTGCAGATAATTGTTTTTGACCATGTGTTCATTTAGATAACAGTAGTCCTGGACCATCCACTTCTTGCTGTCTTTCTTTGGCACAAAAAACACCGGTGACATTTGTGGTGATTTAGAGGGCCTAATATAACCCTTTTTTAGCTGGTCATCAATGAATGCCGTGATCTCTTCTTGTTTCGATGGGGATAGCGGTATCAATCAGTCTTTCTTCGGCATGAATGACTCCTTCATATCTATTACATGATCCCATGGTTTCCTTATTGGCATGCATTCACTTTCTTCTTTTGAGAAGACCTTTAAATAATCATAATACACCTTAGGAATGAGTTCTTTCTCCATAGGCTTATTTTCTTCTTTTGTAATGTTTTTCTCAGCAGTGGCAATCTCTAGCCGCTTGAATTTTATATTGGAGGTCTCGCTCCTCTTTTTCAATGTAACGTGTGAAGACTGGTGCCGACTGTAAAGTGTGGCAGTGTTGAGGACATCTTGTCAACTCAACATCTCCTGTTATCCAATCTATGCAAGGGTTGTGGCATCTTAGCCATGTATATCCAAGGATCATTTGATTTAGACCCAGATCGGTAACTTCCATGGTAACACACTCTTTGTGTCCCTTGAAGTCAATAATTATATCAGCGCTGTGCATAATCTTGCCAGCCTGATTCTTCGTGCCATCCATGTTGTAAACGTCAACAGGATTGTGTAATGCTTGAAGGGGAAGCTTTTGCTTAGTAACCCACTTCTTATCGATAAATATCATATTTGCTCCACTGTCAAGCAACACTTCTATCTTGAGTGTGTCCGAAGGAGTCTCTTGTGATGTGATATGAATCGGGACTAAAATCTCTCGTCCCAAGTTCACATTTCTGACATAAATATCAGGGTTTTCATTAACTTTTTCTTTTTTGGAAGAGGAATCAAGCACAGGTTTATCATCCCTGCCACGCTCACTAGGGGTCACCTCTAACATAAGAGATAAAGTGTCTGTGGAGCTGTCAGAGTCAGTCTCCTCCACATTTAAATAATTAAATCTGTTTTTGGATTTTTCTATTTCTGCCTTTGAACCACCCTGATCAATTCTCAGGCCTTGCCTTTTCCCTTTTTGGAACTGTCCTTGAAATAAGTGAGGGCTTCCTTATACGACATACCCTTCATCACACGGACCCAAGCTTTCTCTTTCTTTTGGGCACCTTTAACCTTATTCCAGGAGGGTTCTCATCGTTGGAGTTAGAATCCCAACTCTCGGCAGCCTTTTCCTTTTTCTTTGCAGTGCAGGCTTGTGCTTTGCCATGCTTGCAAGAGTACTTATGTTTGCCTGCAAACCAACCATAGTCAGGGCATTTAACCTTGGTTTGGGTAGAGTCAGTCACCCTGTGACCTTCTTTCCCACAGTTGAAACATCCTTGTGAAGTGGCCCCTATGTCCATCACATTGGGGTCCTTCTTGTGCTTGCTTGTGTAGAAGCATGAGGCTGAGCTTCCCTTAAAGAAGGTGAATGCCTCGTGGGCACACCCAACTTCTCGAATTTCCTTTAAATAAGCAGTGACATCTGTCTGCTGCTTGCCTTGACTGAAGATCTGTTGGATAATCTCCATCTTTACGTTGTTCTCCAAAATATCAATAGTGTGGGTATTGTCTATCTCTGCCTGGAGATACAATCCTTGGAACCAAACGATGTAATTATCAGTTGGCATGGAGCCTTGCTTAAGCTTATGCAGCTCCTTCCTTGCCCAGTCTTTCTTATTGATAGACCAGAATAAACCTTCTATGTCTGCAACGAGCTTGTCCCAGGTATAACCCTGTCCTTCAACAAGCTTCATTTGTGAAAACCGTCCAGCGGTTGGCCCTTTGAGACAGGAGAGGACAGCAACTACTGTCTTGTAAGATCCTCATCCCACGTTTGCTCTGTTAATGGTAAGCCAAGTTTGCATCTTGGCCCACCACTCTTCAAATTTAGCCCAGGATCCATCATATTCACCAGGGTCTGCAAAAACTTCTATTTTGTGGGAGATCCCGCTTCCTTGTGCCAGTTGTGGAGCTGGCAGCACTGCTGGGGGTGGAGCCTGTTGTCTGGATGGCTGACCCAATCTGTCGATCTTGTTTAACAGATCCACCATCCTTCTTCAGAGCTCTATGATACTATTTTGGGAGTCCGTAATCAAGTCTGCCAGTCTGTTGGCATTTGTGAGATGAGAATGGAACTCATCGATGATTGCTTGGTTTTGATCATGGCCAGAGGCAGTGTTGCCAATGCCAAGAGTTTCAACGAGACGCTGAGACATCACGAATTGGTTGGTTTGAAAGAGTAAAGAAATTGTATTAAAACGGCTACTGCTGGAATCTTTTAGGCAGGTGGTGTAACGAATCGTTGCATTTCATCGTTACTTTCTTTTTGCTTTACTTACTTCACTACGTTCTCTCATCAGACGATTAGATTCCTTATTTTATCTTATCACGTCACATGATCTATCACATGACCGTGGTAACCCTTCATTACTTCACACTCTTTACTTACCTTCATCACACATCTAGATCTTACAGTCCAACATTCCGTTCTAGACCAACACATGATAACCGCATTCCTTTAATTACTGTTGGTCCAGATCCTTTCCCGCAGTCCATAATGTCATTACATTACTTCCTTACTCATCACGTTCCCACATGACATTATACCCTACGACCTACTTCCTTATTTAGCATATACCTAGATGGTCCGTGCATGTATCACTACTGTATAAATACCAGGACTCCCTAAATGAACACTCCAGTTCATTTATAGTCGATCTCCATTGTCTTAAGCCCTGTGCTAAGCAAGTCACACTTCCCTTCCTTAAGACAATCGCTAAGTGGTTCAAGCAAACCCACTAACGTCCGTCAAGGATCAAGTGACGCAAGTGACCTACTACGGTCTAATCCCTCGAGAGTCTACGTTCTTATCAAGTCTATATCTTATCCCTTTATCTTGGTTGTTGCCATTCACGTTCACATATCTCTACGGATCCTTGATACGTTTCAGATGGAGTGTGTGTCGTGGTCTTAAGACTACTCTGGAATGGGAGTCGTCTTCTTCAGGTCTCAATCTCCTAATCATCCTTCTTTTGACGACTTTGGTCCTTTTGACTGGTCTTTCTTCAACTGAGTCTTCCCTTTGTCTCTTCTCAGGTGCTATCTGAGCTTCTTTGTGAGGGTGACATAATCAATGCCTGTATAAGGTGAGAGTTCCCTTATGGCCGGTTGCAGTTCTATGACCTCCTCTTTTACAGCAACGGGGGGTGTAGGTGGGAGATCATTTGGATCGAACTCCGCTTTGTCTACCTGTGTGTTGTAATCCAGGAGAGCAGACTCCTGGTCTATGGTCTCCGGCATTAACTCAATGTAGTTGCCGAATTGGACGAATGGAAAGAAGTCTCGCTGTACTTCACAGAGAGCTTTCTCAAACGGTGAATGGAACCTCGACTCTTTCACACTCTCTGACACGATGGATTCTGCTCATGGCGTGCCTCCTTCTACATTATCTAACCACTCTTTGACTGCAGCAATAGCCCAATAGAGCAGATATGATGAAATATCCTGATTGGAATGGTCAGGCGCTGGGAGGGAAGAAAGAGTTCAGTGAGGAGTCCAATGGAAGAACACTGGACAACTATAAATCCATGCTTTCTACTTGAGTCTAGGATTGACACACTTGCTTGTTCATTCAGTGAAGTCACATTTGTGAGGTAAGGATGATGAAGTCTAGTTCAAGTGAAACAACCACAAAGATCAACGCTAGATCCTTAGGTCACTGTCACAAGATCCTAGTAGGGAGAAGTAGAGGAGGGGAATATCACAAAGGTCTTTATGG
>JBBPQE010000834.1:0-11872 GCA_038092335.1 Boletus vinaceobasis
GTTGTAGCCAACTGTTTGTACCTTGTTTGTTCTCACCAACACTAAGCGGGATTCCCACAGGTGCTGATGGTATACCTCATGCACCACATTAGAGTCAAACATTGCAACGGTTTTGGAGGTCACTGTACGTACTGGCCCATGAATGGGTACCTGGCATGATGTCATATGGTATGGGTGGGCCTGTGTGTAGGTTCTGGGGGTGATCTCGTATGGTACATCCTGGCCCATGTATAAGTACCTGGTGTGAGCTCGTATGGTACCACCCTTGGCATCAGTTTGGGGATGCTCCCACACTCTCCGAGGATGGTTCTTTTGTTAGCGGAAATCAACCTAACAGGGGTCTATCCATTCTGAGGATTATACCAATTTCCAAATCAGAAAAGGGTGCATCTGGCAATGTCTCGAGAATACTCCAGGCTCATATCCAGTACCATCCTCAATGCAACCCTTGTCATCTAAGGTATCGCCACAGTGGTTTTTGTCTCATTCTATACCATTCCTCAACCATCCCTTACTACTAAAGATGCTACCCAGATATTTTTCTTTGTTTATACATTATAGCTGCTATTAGATCCTGCACTGCTGACTTCCTTGTATACATAGCATCTCTTGCGCTTGAGCAACAGCTGATGCTGCCGCTACCTACCTATTTATTTCGTCTTTTTATAGCTTATATTTGCATTTTGTGCCTGCCTATGGTTCAGGTGATCATCACAAGATATTACACCTGGTAAGGGGGTACCATTTTGAAGAGGGGGATGGAACTGGGGATGTGGGGGACTGTGGTAGTAGTATCCATACATATCATGTGGTGATGGGCCTCTGTTGTACACACCACATGCTGGCATCTCACCATGTGGAAATGGCAGGGATTGAGGCGGCATAGGGTTCACTTCAGGGTAATGACCCCAATATGCATATGGGTTCATCATGGGAGGTCCATACATACCTATACCCACATAATGCAGTCAAATTTGCATGTAGCACACGGTGAGCCTGCTTGCAAAAGACCTGACATATACGGATGATACCTAGGCAGGCCCAAGATATATGAGACAAGTGAGACATGGTCAGGCCCAAGTGATATATACATGCGTAGGATACGGAAGGCCCTGGAAAGGGTGAATGGAATAGATATCGACAGATACGAAAGGGCCCCAAGCGGGGTGAGTCAGACTGAGGTTGACAGATACAAGGGGACCGAGCAGTGTGAGTGTGGCTGAGCTCAATGGATATAGGAGGCCAAACAGGGTGGGGGTAACATACCTCGATGTATATGAAAGGACCGAGCAGTGTGAGTGTGACCAACCTCGATGGATATGACAGGACTGAGCTGGGGGGTAACATACCTTGATGTATATGAGGGGACCAAACAGGGTGGGGATAACATACCTCGATGGATACAACAGGACCGAATAGGGTGGGAGTAACATATCTTGATGTATACGAGGGGACCGAACAGGGTGGGGGTTGCATACCTCGATAAATACAAAGGGACCGAGCAGTGTGAGTGCAAGTCACCCCGATGGATATGAGGGGACCGGGCAGTGTGAGTATGGCTGAGCTTGACGGATACGACAAGACTGAGCAGTGAGAATGTGATTCACCTCAATGGATATGACGGGACTAAATGGGGTGGGGGTAGTATACCTTGATGTATATAAGGGGACCAAACAGGGTGGGGGTAACATACCTCGATGGATACGACAGGACCAAACAGGGTGGGGGTTACATACATACCTCGATGAATACAAAGGGACCGAGCAGTGTCTGCTTGACTGACCTCAATGGAAACAAGGGGACTGAGCAGTGTGAATGTGACTCACCTCAATGGATACGAGGGGACCGAACAGGGTGGTGGCAACATACTGGACTGAGCAGAGTGGAGATGGCCTAGTGCCCGTGGATCTTTGGATACTGAGCAGTGTGAGTGTGACTTATGTCTATATATCTCAGCTGACTGAGCAAGACCAGGTACTATGCCTCAGACTGAACGTTATGTATACATATGCTGACCAACCAAGCTCGGTTGTGGTCCCTAACTGTATTCAAATATTCATCGTTGTACCATCGAAGCTTTGTGGATCTGACTATCCGCATGTTATTAATACTGTATATACCATACATACTGTGCATCATTATACACGCTGCTGTTAGATATTGTCATATCCCATATTCCCTATAGGTCTCATTTCCACTTCTCTGATGAACTCCAACCCTCCACAGTGAACTCCAGTAAATTCTCGTGCAAGATATACCTCTGGAGTTCTGGAGTTCTGTATATAGTACTCCTTGTTATCTCTTTCCATACACATCTCCTTTTGTATTAGTCTTCGCTTCGTAGTTCACTCCATACCTGACGAGCACAGCTCTGGCTACTCTCAATCCCGGACTCCACTCCATTACTAAGATCTTACTGTACTCCGTTACTAATCCGTTTTTCCCTCCGTATATAAACTCTTAGTTGCGCTCCTGCACTTTCTTCAGTTTGAATATTAACTTAGTTTCATCTCCACTCTCCGAACCTCCAACCTTGAATCTTGACGACTCTCCTCTGATCATCTGCTCGACTTAAGTGCTTCGCACTTAAGGTCTTTACACTCCTCTCCATCATCTCTGAAATCCGGGACACGACTCCAACAAGGGCACACCACACAAGGTGAAGCCAATGTCCCAAATACCTCGAAGACAACTCTGGACGTTCCGGAGTTCGACCGGAGATCGTGTACTTAACAGTATATTCAAACTAAAACTTGTTGAGAGTCTCTTACCATGGCTACGCACACTAGATCCCAGACTCATGCTTTAGGAATTTGCCCCCCATCCCCCAGATACAACCCTTAAGCGTTTTCAGAAATAGTCATTGAGGTCCTGAACTCGTCGACCAATTCTGGAGTTTCTCCGCTCATCATACCCCTGCCAATTCTGCTTCCGCTTCGCGCCCACCTCTGCAATCCCCTACTCCGGGTGCACATATCATAGACATAGAAGAGGACGCACTTACTCAATTGAGCATTTGCTCGAGAGAGCGATCCCTTCACACTCCCCAGAACAACCCAGGACATCAGGATGGTCCCGGGGGTGGTCCCCCCAATGACGACCCGGATGATGATCCTGAGGATGATCTCTTCCCCGACCTTGATGACTCTGATGACTCCGATGAAGAGCACATCCCGCGCGATGCTCTCGCCCAACTGGCAAGTGCCATCCAAGGCCTTGCTTGCTCCACTTGGCATCCTTCCTCCGACTCTACCCCTCGCACTAAAGTCCGAGAGCCCGACTAGTTTGATGGGACCGATCCCCGAAAACTCTGGGTTTTCCTGATGCAATGCGAATTGAACTTTCAGGACCACCCTAAGGCATTCAAGACCGATCACACTAAAGTCACATTTGCGCAATCATACTTGAAGGGCATAGCCCTTGAATGGTTTGAGCCCGATCTCCTCCAGATAGAAGATCCGGCACTCCACCCCATCTGGATGGATAATTACAAAGAGTTCGTCTTAGAACTCCAGACCAATTTCGGACCTCACGATCCAGTCGCTGATGTGGAACACCAGCTCAACCATCTGACTATGAAAGATGGTCAGAGAATCAACAAGTATGTCGTCAAATTTAATAGGATTGCTTCACAAGTCTGAGGCTACGGAGAAGGTGCCCTCCGGCACCATTTCTATAACAGACTTCCCCAATACCTCCACTGCTCCGAAATCTGACCTCTCCTCAAAGTTAGGAAAAGACGGCAAGCTGACAGACACTGAACGGAAGCGTCGCTTTGACAACAAGCTCTGTATGTTCTGCGGTCAAGCAGAACATATGGTGAAGGAATGTTCGAAGTCGACCTCTTGTGTGTCCAAAGCCCGCACCGTGACAACAACTCCAGAAACCAAACCAGAGGTCTCCATGGAGACAAAAAAATAGTTTGCGACCTCCGTGACTCCGCACAGGCTGGAGGTTGCGTTGAACCTGACCATGCAACTAAGGAGATCCATCTCAATGTGTCCGCTCTTTCCGATCCTAAGTCACTTATACCTTCCATCTCTCTTGTATCTTATCCGATCGCTCCTTTTCCCATGCTTGTAGACTCTGGTTCCTCTGACTGTTTCATTGATAGTTCATTTGTTAATAAACACAGACTTTCTACTTATCCCGTGCCCCCGCTCCAACTCTGTCTCTTCGATGGAACAACCAACAGCATCATCACTCGAGCTATCAACCTCTCCATCTGTTTCCAGACCAGTGATATCACTCCGTCGATGTTCTACGTCACTCTGCTGGATTCCACCTGTTCCCTTGTTCTAGGACACAACTGGCTCATCCATTGCAATCTGTTGATTGATTGGGTTTCAAGTAGTATATCATTCCGTTCACCTGGACAGGATTTGCCAGTGCCCCCAAGATCTCCTCCGCAGCCTCGGGAACCCCTTCCTCTGGCTGACCCCACACCTCCCAATTCACCGAGTTTCTCTGATTGCAAGGCTCCCCCAATTGCGATTGTCAGTGCACCTGCTTTTGCACTGGCTTGTTGCCTCCAGGGTTTTGTGCAGTTTAGTATGCAGATTTGCCCAAAGGAAAGTGACCTTCGCTCAGTCTCTACTGCCCCCGACCCCATGGATCTCTCCAGAGTTCCTTCGGATTATCACGATTTTGTGGACGTATTCAGTAGAAGCAGGGCTTCCACCCTTGCTCTGCACCGCGAACATGATTTGAAGATTGAGCTCGAAGAGGGTACTTCTCCTCTGTTGGGTACTACGTACTCCCTTTCTCCCTCCAAACTTGAGTCCCTCCACACGTTCCTCGATGAGCACCTAGCAATGGGGTTCATTCGTTCTGCTTCCTCCGCCCACACAGCTCCGGTCCTCTTTGGAAGCAAGAAGGATGGATCCCTCCGTCTTTGTGTCGACTTTCAAGGACTCAACAAAATCACAAAGAAAGACCGCTACCCCCTTTCCCATATCTCCGACCTCTTAGATGCCCCTAGCTGTGCCAAGATCTACACCAAAATCAATCTCCGGCACGCTTATCATTTGGTCCGGATTGCCAATGGTGACGAATGGAAGACCTCCTTTCGGACACGCTATGGCTCCTACGAATGGCTTGTTATGCCGTTTGGACTGACCAATGCGCCTGCAGCTTTCCAGTGGTTTGTCAATACCATCTTCGCTGATTTGTTAGATGTTTGCATTATTGTCTACCTTGATGATATCCTAATCTACTCTGAGGACCCATCCTCTCACACCAAACATGTTCGGGAGGTCCTCCGGAGACTCCACAAACACGGCCTTTATGCGAAAGCATCGAAATGTGAATGGTCCTCTGACTCCACTGAGTACATTGGTTACAACCTCACTCCCTCCGGTCTGACCATGTCTTCAGACAAGATTAAGACTATTCAGGAGTGGCCAGAATCTCAGAAGGTCAAGGACGTTCAATCTTTCCTAGGATTCACCAACTTCTACCAGCATTTCATCGATAATTACTCCGACATCGTCATTCCTTTAACCTGTCTCACCCGCAAGGGTATTCCCTGGTCCTTCACCGACGACTGTCGTTCCGCCTTCTGTCAAGTGAAGGAGGCCTTCACCACAGCTCCCATTCTCACTCATTGGCTTCCGGATGCTCTGATGATAGTGGAAACCGATGCCTCCGACTACGCTATCGCTGGAATCCTCTCCATCTGATGCCCGGATGAGGAGATCCGGCCGGTTTCTTTCTACTCCCGGATGCTTTCCACTCCAGAGCTCAATTATGATACTCACGATAAGGAGCTACTCGTCATCCATGAGTCCTTCCGGACCTGGCGCCATTACCTCGAAGGCTCCGGTATCCCGATCGACATCATCACGGACCACAAAAACCTTGAATACTTTGCCATCACCAAACTCCTGACTTGCCAGCAAGCCTGGTGGTCGGAGTTCCTTTCCCAGTTCAATATGGTCATCCGTTTCCGTCCCAGATGCCTTGGCGTGAAGCCCGATGCCCTCACTCAATGATGGGACGTCTATCCCAAAGAGGGGGATAAGGACTACGCTCACGTCAACCCCCATAATTTCCGTCCAGTATTTACCCAAGAACAGCTCGCTGCGTCCCTCCGAGCTACCTACCTTGCAGCTCCAGTACTCTGAGCTAGCACCCTCTTCAATATCAAATCCCTTCACAGCGACATCCTCATCGCATTTCCCTCTGACCCTCTGGCTGCTATCCATCTGTTCTCCCCCGAACCCTCCAATTCTCGATGGTCTATTGACACTGACAGTTTCCTCCGACTAGATGATCGAATCTACATGCCAGACTCCGACAACCTTCATCTCTGAGTCCTCTGTTATAAGAACGATCATCCCCTCTCCGGACACTTCAGACAGAACTGGACCTTGGAACTTATACGCCACGAATATACATGGCCAGGAATTAGGACCTTCGTCAAAGACTACGTCTCTTCCTGCACTACCTGTGCATGCGCAAAGGTTCCAAGGCATAAGCCTTACGGGTTACTCAAACAACTCCCCATCCCCGAGAAACCATGGAACTCCATCTCCATGGATTTCATCGAACAACTTCCCCAGTCCTCCAGATTCACCGCAATCCTTGTAGTCGTGGATCGATTATCCAAACAATGTATCTTCATCCCAACCCACGACACAATAACTTCTCCAGAACTGGCAAAACTATTCCTTCTCCATGTCTTTTCTAAGCATGGAGTTTGTCTCCCACTTCTTCCGTTCCCTCAGAAAGGCCCTCAACATCCGACTTCACTTTACTTCCGGTTACCATCTGGAAGGAGACGGCCAGACCGAGTGAATGAATCAGACACTTGAGCAGTACCTCAGGGTATATTGTAAGTATCAACAGGACAATTGGTCCAAACTCCTTCCCCTCGCGGAGTTCGCATATAACAATGCCCCGAGTGCTACCACAGGAGTTTTCCCATTCTTCGCAAATAAGGGCTACCACCCTAACATCTCCATATACCCCAAATGGGACCTCACCTCTGCTTGAGCCTGAGAATACTCCGTTGACCTTGATTCCCTCCATCAATTCCTCCATGAAGAAATGGCTCACGCCCAAGAGCGATACCAAGGATCCACAGATGCCAAGCGGTTTCCGGTCAACCCAGCCCTCCAAAAAGCTCTCCGAAAAGAACCTAGGGCCATATACCATCATTGCTCAGGTGGGTAGTCACTCTCTCACTCTCCATCTTCCGGAATCTATGAAATCCGTTCACCCCGTCCCCCATGTTTCACAGTTAGAACCCTCCGTACCAAACATAATTCCAAACAGGGTTCAGCCTCCACCTCCTCCGATCAAAGTCAATGGTGAACCAGAATTTGAGATCTCCAAAATCTTGGACTCCAAGATTGATTGTCGACGTCATCATTGCCAGCTTCTCTACCTAGTGAGATGGTTAGGCTACGAAGGTACTGACAATGAAACATCTTGGCTTCTAGCCACTGAACTCGGACATGCGTTGGACTTGGTAAACGATTTTCACACCAAATATCCAGACAGGCCCGGACCGCTTGCAGAGCATTGATATAATGAAGTCATTCGATAGAAAACTAACTATAGTACTTCTACGTTGGACTCCGGATGGGGCTCTCTTGCCTCCTCCCTTAACTCCTCCCGCTCCGCCTCCGCCTGCTCCTCCACACCGATCTCTTCCTCCTCCTCCTCCTCCAACGTCTCCGTTGCGACGTATGTCACGTCCAACGCCTCCCTCACATCTTCTAGTGTGCCCAGCATAGCTGAGGCCTGCGCTCTTCACTCCAACCTCCCTTTCCGCATCTCCGCCACCACCTCCGCCTAGTGTTGCCAAGGTTCAGTTAGCTAATGATCGATTTCGGTTCCAATCAGCTTAAGCGGCAGTTTGGTCACATGCGGTAACCGGGCCAATCATATCAGCTTAGCTCCGGTCGGCTAACCAATAAAATTGTTTTGCGGCTGATAACGACAGTTAATCAGCCGTAGCCAGCTGTAAGTTGATTACAATCAATACACCAATACAGAACACAAGTAACAAAGTTATAAATACATAAAACTTGTAGTCCAGCAACCTCCCCAACCCAGATCAAACCTGCTGAACCCCAGAAACAAGTTGTAGAGACACACTCATCAGCTTAGATGAGCATGCTAGGTGTAGTGGCAGCCAAGTGGCTAGATTGCAAACTTCTACATATTGCATTAGATATGGCAAAGGAGGACAATGGAAAGATTGCATGCCTTTATTTGGGTGTCTGGGTGATTTGGCCCACTGGTGACAACTGAGCTGCTGTGGACTGCTGTGTGTGACTATGGAGGGCACAGGGAACTGCAGCATTAGAAGCAGCAGACAGTATGTGCACCTTTTGTGCAGCCAGAGGAAGAGGAATGTTGGTGTTATCCAGCTCATCTGGACGTTGTGGTCTGACATTGGGACGTGACAACAGTGGTGAGAGCTGCGAGACGGACTCACGGGGATTGAGATCATGCAAGACCATGGATGAGTCAAGCGTTTCGGGATGGAGAGCCACCAACATCCATCGCATGTAATCATAATCGGGTTCCTCCAAATAGGAGAGTGTTCATGCGTAGGTGAGAAGGGTGGCAAGTTCTCGGGGCAATCCACTACACAGCAGCTGTAACAAAGTGACAATTTCTTTTCCTAATCTTTTCTTGATCTTATCTTATCTAATCTTATCAAGCCACATATTTATCTAATCTCACAACATAGTGCTGGACTTATAACTCTTCATTCTTCTCTTCTCACACTCACAGACGCTTTTCTCTATTTAGTTATATTCACATTCACATGAGATCCAATCTCGTTCTCACATTCATTTCCGGATGTACTTCTTTTCATTTCCATCTTATGACTTCTATGCTTCCATTACATTCCCACTCCATGCTTCTCTTCCATTCTGCCACACCATGTGTATGCAGCACGTATTTAATTACTGTTTACATGTAACCATATGTAGTAGCGTACAGCTTGGTCTGTGTGCATCCATGAATACTATATAAACCTAGGAATCCTCACTGGACGTCCTCCAGTTTAGTTCTCTTGGTGTTTTCCCCTAGAGTCCTTGAGTCCTTACTCACTCCCTACTATCCTTTATGGTTACGATATATGCAACCTAGAGAGGCCACAAGCCAATCTTATGAAGCTAGACTTCAGGGTTGTTTCAGCAGCTCGACTGGAGTTTCTCGCTTCAATCTGAGTATTGATGAAGGCTTTGTCGAGCAAGAATCTATCCATGGTAGTGAACCACATGACAAGTATATAAGAAGGTACACAAGGGATTCGACATCGTCACAACATCCTAGCTGAGCTCCAAAGTGACTGTTGATCAAAGTAAAAGCAGGAGTCCCAGCAGAACAGCCGGCGCAGACAAAGGGAAAGTGATTCCCAGTTGTTGGATCACAATATCATTTGGCAACTCCAAAGTCGACGATGAAGATGGTAAGAGCATTGTCACCAAGACCTGCCAGGATATTCTGCAGCTTGATATCAGCATGAATGTAACCATGACTGTGTATAGACTGTAGACGATAGATCTGAGGAGGCACTTGCGGTGAGCACCGAGCTGGTTGACATAAACTGACTTACCAGTTGCTCTGCAATATGAGCTGTAACAAAGTGACAATTTCTCCTTATCTTTTCTTTTCTTTTATCTTATCTAATCTCATCTTATCTTATCAAAAACCACGCGACTATCTTATCGCACAACATACAAATGGACTTATAACTTTTCCTTTCTTCTTTCCTTGCGCTCACAGACACTTTTCCTATTTAGTTCCATTAATGTTCTCATGAGATCTCATCTTGTTCCTACATTCATTTCCGTATGTCCTCTTCCATTCTATTCACACGGTTATTACCATCTATGCTTCTTCTTCCATTCTGCCACACCTCATGGTGGCATCATGTTATTAATCTCTGTTACCATATGACCTTATGTAGTAGTGTACAGCTTGGTCTGTGCACATCATGCAATAGCATATAAACCCTGAGGCCCTCACTGGACATCCTCCAGTTTGATTCTCTTGGTTTCTTCCCTAGAGTCCTTTAAAGTCCCCTCTCCTGAGTTCTGTGATAAACCTAGGTCACAAAGTCTAGTGACTATTAGGTTGTTTCATGAGCAATTGTGTGGACGTGAAATTTTTTGTGTTTGTGAATAAGGTCGTGTAACGAAGGACCAAGGAGATCCAGAACTAATGCATCATAACTACCCTCCCTGCCAAGCCAGTAAGCGTGAGGGATTCCTTCACTATGTTCGAGTTTCTTCAGGATCCCATATTCATGCTCTACAGACAATTCTCTGTCAGGGGAAAGCTCAAGTTTGATTGTGTAAGACTTGTGAGTGAAGATATTCGCAGCTCTGTATACGCTTGCTGGGAGGTGGCAGGTGCTCATCAGTCAATGATACTATAAAGCCTGGATGGGCCAGCCACCAGGTTGTGTCTATGAATGGAACATACCGTAAATCCCAGCACCAAGCAGCCCTTTTATTCAAAATCTGCCATTGACACGGACTGGAATGAGGCTCTCACTCATCTCAATTTGAAGTAGCGGATGCGTAGACTGGGTTGCTGTGGTTTTGAATGTTGGTTGGGCTTTGGTGCAGGTATGCTGCAAGGTCCATGCGTCTCTGTCAACTGCAGTGTTTCATATGCTAATTGGATTATTTTTGGAGTTTCGCTGGTCTCATACTACCTTCTCGTGGGATCACTCTCATAACTCGTTATCAACCAAGTAAGCCACATTTCGCCCTGCACAATTGTCCAGCATAGTCTAAATGTATTTATTTAAAAAGTGTAATATTTCTGTAACAAAGTGACAATTTCTTTTCCTATTATTTTCTTTGATCTTATCTTATCTAATCTTATCAAGCCACGCGTTTATCTAATCTCACAACATAGCATTGGACTTGTAACTTTTCTTTCACTCCTCTCTCGCGCTCACAGACACTTTCTCTATTTAGTTATATTCTCTTTCTCACGAGATCCAATCTCGTTCCCATGCTTATTTCCGTATGTACTTCTTTTCATTTCTGTCTATGCTTCCATTACGCTCCCATGGTTATTACCGTTCATGCTTCCTTTCCATTCTGCCACACCTCATGTGTGCATCATATATTTCATTTCCGTCATCATGTATCCTTATGTAGTAGTGTACAGCATGGTCTGTGCACATATGCCCAATTCTATATAAGCCTCGAGTTCCTCACTGGATGTCCTCCAGTTTGGTTCTCTTGGTACTTTCCCTAGAGTCCTTTACAAGTTCCCCCTTCTGAGTTCAGTGATAACCTAGGTCACAAAAGCTAGTGACTATTAGGTTGCTTCAATTTTCTCAATTGGCAGTGTTTTCTGAAGCCTGTTTTCTACCTTTGCTATCATCCATTGTAGGGTACCAAATAAATGAAACATTGGTCTGGGCGATTTCGATGGCCTTGAAGTCGGACCTGTGGAAACCGTAGGATGGTCCTGCGTCATAAACAACTATTGAAGCCGGAGACTTACCCTTGATATGTACCACAACATGTTGTCACGCCTGGGAGCAAGGGCTCGACGAAGAGGATTGTTGATCCATGCGGTGTAGGAGCCAGAGGCTCCTTACGGTTGCAAACAATGTTTTCCTAGTATTCCTATTCGTTTTACAGCATCGTCCAGATCTCCTATCGAGTCCACTATCCGTCCAAGTGCGATCCGTGTTTTATCCGTACATTATCCGATTCTTCCGTCTCATTTCCAGGCCGGTCGTTGTCATCCGGATTCATTGGATCGATGGCTAACGTTCTAGACTCGCCGGACGGATGTCTCCGTCTTTGAAATTAACATTCGATCACTCTAAATTTGATCTTTTTACTAATAGCGGTAGAGTGACAGACGGTATCAC
>JBBPQE010000835.1:0-11871 GCA_038092335.1 Boletus vinaceobasis
GAAAATCTACGTCGCCATATGGTTTGTAAGCGCTGACGAAGCCAACCTTTGGAAAACTGCACAGCAAGCACTGGGATCGAGCTTGGATTGGCCAGCATTCGTCGCTGCGGCCCAGCACTGGTATCAGGGATTCGTTACTGACTACCAACCCTACATTCCAGATTCATTCAAACCCTCAGCAATCGATTTGGACACTGTCACCCCACCACCTGCGTTTTCGCTACCGCATGCACCTCAGTCACTTTCGCTGCTCTTGTTGGATCCGCCCTCACTCGCTTTGCTGCCAGTCGAACCTCGGTCACTTTCGCTGCTCCTTTCCAATCCACCTTCACTCGCTTTGTCACCAAGTCAACTGTTGCCTTCAAATCCACCCTGCTCTCAGCTGCATCTGTCGCCAATCAACATTCCGGAAGACCCAGACCCCACCAACTCATTCCCACCAGATGCTGTCGCCCCAGTATCCACTTCACCACTACCTGCGTTTTTGCCGCCACATGCACCTCATCAACTGTTGCCTTTGAGTTCACCTCCGTTCCAACCATATCCACTGCCGTTCGACATTCCAGAAGACCCGGACCCCTCTAACTCGTTCCTACCCGACACTGTCGCTTCGCTACCTGCGTTTTCGTCGCCGTGCTCACCTCAGCCACTTTCACCGCTCTTGTCGGATTTGCCCTCACTCGCTTCGCCGCCAGTCGAACCTCAGTCACTTTCACTGCTCCCTTCGGATTTGCCCCCACTTGTGTCATTACCCAGTCAACCATTGCCACCACACACACCTCTGTCACTTTCGCTGCTCTTGTCGGATCCACCCTCACCCACGTTGCTGCCAGTTGAACCTCAATCACTTTCGCTGCTCCCTTCCAATCTACCCTCACTTGCATCGTTATCCAGTCAACCACCTTCAAGTCCACCTCCGAGTCCATCTCAGCCACATTCGCCGCTCTCGTCATTGCACCCATTGCCACCCTTGTCATCTTCGAATCCGCCACATCCTTACTCCCACTGCCCTCGCCGCATTCCCATGCCGCTTCTGCCAATGACTAATTGGTTCTCGCCAGGACCACGCAACTCCATATCCGAGCCTGCCACCTCATCGCCGCTCCTTTCCAATCCACACTCACTCGCGTCATCACCCAGTCAACCACCTTTGAGTCTGCCCCCCTCTCTGCCACATCTGCCGCCATTCGACGTTCTGGAAGACCCGGAACGCTCCAAGTCGTTCCCACCCGACGCTGTCACCCCAGCACTCACATCGCCACCACCAGCCGAGCCTCAGCCACATTCACCGCTCTTGTCGTTCTCGCGCCCAGCATCCACTTCACAACCATCAGTCAAGCCTCAGCCACCTTCACTGCTCTTGTTCTCTTTGAATCCACCTCCCTTTGCTTTGTCATCTGATCAACCTCCTTCGAATCTGCCGCATCCTTACTCCCACTGCCCTCACCGCATTCCCATGCCACTTCCGCCAACGACTAATCGGTTCTTGCCAGGACCGCGCACCTCCATACCCAATCCTGCCATTTCACCTTTGCTTCCTTCCCTACTCATTGGACTACTATCTAACCCTTCATCATTTTGTTCACCTTGTTCCTCTTTCATTCGAACACTAACCTCTTCGCTCCGCCCACCCTCCCAGCTTGTTTTCGCTATTACCAAGTGATTCCCGTTTGATCCGGGAATCCGCTCGCTCATCTCATTTCATTAATTTCTGCACATTGTCTGACCCTCTTCCCACAGCTTCGTTTTGATGACCAGGAGGTCATCAGCTACAGTCCCCCTCGGAGGAGAGGAGCCCTGTATGGACTCTCTCGGTTCATTTTGTTTTTCGCGTTTTTGTGTTTTTCTGCTTGATTTCCATTTGTGTAACTGACCCTTTACAGCAATTTTGATCCTATCTTGTACTCGGACCCACTCGTCCGCTCACTATCCGATAATCATTACATACTCATATCATCCTGGGTTTCGTCCAGAGTCTCCGTTCCACCCTGGGTTTCGTCCAGTGCGCATCGCTTACTCATCGAACAATAAACCGTCACAAGAAGAACAATCAACTCATAAGAACAATCAATTCATATTATCTATCATCTCGTATATCTGACTTGATGCTGCTCGTTTTTATTCGTAATCACTAATTTCTTTGTGTCCTCAAGTCATCTACATAGCTTTCCGCTCTTCGAATGCACACAGGACACAGCACACTTTGTTACTCGGCCGATTCCTAATCCGGTCCTTCCCAACCCTCTCATTCGGATTTGATGCAGGAATAGAGGCGAAAGGAGCACAAAGAAGACAAGTCGAGTCGGACACTCACATTCGGTTTCATTTCATTCAATTCATTTTGTACTTACAATTTTCCCTTCTTACACTTCCGTTTTTCATATTCAGACTTGCGCTACGGACAGCACGCTCGAATGCGTGATGGATTCGCATGAGCAACATCGGATTCGGATTGGTCAACGAACATGGATCACCAATGACTACACTGGATGAATTACCATGATGATTCAAAGCACTGCCGTTCCCATTCACCCGATATTGTCTCACCACTTGCACAGCACCACCCAATCCGTTTCAACATCCGAGCTGTTTACACTCGCTTCATTCACTCAGTATTGCCGTTGCTGCCATTGCTGTCCATTCCATTATCTGTCGCCACCTAATTATCATCGTCTCGCACATGCTTCGTTCGCTTGGTATTGCCATTGTTGCTGTCGCCTTCGCCATTGCTCATTCCATTCTGAAATCGGCCATTTCCACGCGCATTGCTGGATTCAGACGTGGGTGGAAACGGATTGTCAAACGCGCACAGTTTACTGTCATGACGACTGAAGCGCCATCCTCCCCATTTCCACACAGCCATCACCCTATCGTTGCCGTATCGCACTCGCAAACCGCGCACATCGCTATCATTACACTTGGGAGTTGGCTTGTACCAGAAACAACAGATTCGGATTCGACGACACCAGATGCCTCACAGCCACCACCACATCATCGCTGTCTCGACTTCACTATCATTCCCTCGGTATCGCCATCCTCAGCGCCGCCACCTTCGCATCTGCACTGTGTATCCGTGCGTTCCATTCCCAAATCCGGCTGTTTCCGCGTGCATTGCATCAATCCAATGCAGGAATAGAAGGCGAAAGAAGAACGAGGAAAGCAAGTTGAGTCGGATGCTCACAACTGTTCTGTTTCATTTCATTTTTTATCCTTTTCATATTTTCTCTCTTACACCTTCGTCTTCATACTTAGACTCGCTCGCAGACCACTCTGATGCATCGGATTCAGATCGCACGCAGACAGACACACGCAGCCACCCTACGGTAATGAAGCGATGAATGCGCTGCCCCTTCCTTATCCACTCATCACTGCCACTATGATATTGTCGCCATCTCGCCCTTGCATCAGATTTGGATCGGATAACATGAGACACGACGGATTCGTACCAGGCACGCACGGACCTGCTATCCCCCTCTCTATGCTATTGTCACTGTTATCGCTGTCACCATCATCATTGTCACCCTTCCCATTCCTGTTTGAACATGCGCAGATACACACCGGATTTGGATTGGATATGTTGGATGCACTTGGATACACAGCGGATTGGAGCAGATTGCACTGGATACGATCCGGACTTGTTTGAGCGGATTCCTGCCCTACCTACCATCATTACCATCCTTATCCTGCTCACCACCACTATTCCGTTAGTCGATCAATTCCACTGTGCACTGCTGTACCTGATTGTCGGTCTGACTGAGGACAGTCAGCATTCGAAGTCCCCCTCGGATGTAGGGAACTAATATTCCCTAGGTTCGTAGGGACTGATTTCCCCTATTCTCACTACCTTGTTGCTTGTCCCCTATCCTACCTACCTTAGCATTATTGTTTAGGTTTATTATTTTCTTTCCTTAGTCACTATATAGTTTTGTATTCCAATGAGAATAACAAGAGAGCTTTGATCGGGAGCAGCTCACTTTGTTGTCATCATTTTCTCTGGCCGCCGTTGGCCTTTCATCTTTCATCCATTCCTTTCCTGATCGCTTGACCACATCCAGACTCGCTGGATTAGTTATCGTCGCCATGCATTGTCGCACAACTTCTTCCGCCAAACCTGTGACACACAACCCCCTGGGTCGAGAACACTCGCACCCACTTTCTTTTCTTTTAGTTTTCTTCTTTGAAAACCTTTTGTTTCTTACAATGGTAAATAGAAAGAGAGAGATGAAACGATGAAGTGCAATGATTCGTTACACAAGCATACCTGTAAGAAGGTGAAGGAATGGCTTGAGGAACAGGATTTCAGAACTATGGTATTGCTAGCACAGTCTCCTGACCTAAACCCCATTGAACATCTCTGGGGTTACCTAAAAAAGAGGCTGGTAGATCATGAACACCTCTCTAGTGGAATTTATACATTATGGGAGAGAATTCAGGAGGAATGGCATGGCATACCACTTGAGAAGTGTCAGAAGTTGATTGAGAGCATGCATAGAAGGGTTGCAGCTGTGATCAAGGCACAAGGGACCTATACCAAGTATTAATATATCTATAATATCAACAGGTGCAAAACTGTTGCAATGACATTGGTGTTTTAAAATAGATGTATCTCCACAGCCACTGGACCAAATCACATAATCCCAGGGGCGACATTGTAGCCAACTGTTTGTGCTTTGTTTGTTCTCACCAAAGCTAAGCAAGATTCCCATAGGTGTTGATGATACACTTTACAGTATGCACCACATTAGAGTTAAACATTGCAATAGTTTTGGAGATCACTATAGTAGTGACATGATACTTGATGTCTGAGTAAATGACGTTGAAAATTTGCTGTAATACTTGTGCAAGTTGCTCATCAGAAACATTCCACACATTTGGTTGGATACTACACCACAGTGTTGCTGTGGAGATGGATCCTGGATTAGCGATGATCACTGGTTGGGACTGGGAGATCCTTGTTACTATATTGCTTCTTTACAACATTGAGGAGATAACCATCAGGATCACAGGGATGATCCTGGGGTTCTTCTATGGTGTCTGTGTGGTCAGCCAGGTTGGATGTGACCAAAGCACATTCTTTGGATTTAACCTTCTTGTGGGGAGGTGGGGTAATGTCACTGGACATGACTGAAGTACAAGCTTTGGATTTTATCTTTGTGTGGGGAGGTGGGGTGATCATCCTAATACTGATGGATGCCTAGAGAGATGTTAGATAAATGTCACTTTGTTATATTCATGTCAACTTAGCATTGATGTATATATATAGTTCATGTAACAAAGTGACAATTTTCATTTTCTTGATCTTATCTTATCTTATCTTATCAAGCCATGCAATTATCTAATCTCACAACATAGATGTGGACTTGTAACTTTTCTTTCTTCTTCTCTCACACTCACAGACACTTTTCTCTATTTAGTTACATTCATGTTCTCATGAGATCCAATCTTGTTCCCACATTCATTTCCATATGACTCTTCTTTTCATTTCCACTTATGCTTTCATTCCTTCTCACAATAATCACCATCTTATGCTTCTCTTCCATTCTGCCACACTATGTGTGTGCATTATGTCTTTAATCTCTGTTCTCCCATATACATATGTAGCCATATAGTCACACACACAGCTTGGTCTGTGCACACATGCTAATACTATATAAACCCTGTGGATGATGGCTGGCATCCCTGATCTAGTTTACTTGGTTTCTTCCCTCAAAGATCTTGTGATACCTCCCCTCCTCTACTTCTCTAGATAGGACTTGTGTTGTGACCTAAGGATCTAATGTTGATCTTTGTGGTTGTTTCAGTTTGATGCACATAGGCACCAACATTTGTGTTGTTATCTTCTAGGCCATCCAGCTGAATGCTTGTGGTCTCATCGCTGTCTGGGCTATTTGGTTCACTGTAAGGAATCAGCACAATCAGGTCAGTGTTGCATTTTGGAGTGGAATGGATAATGTGGGGCTTAGGTGGGGCTACTACCAGCAGGATATCATCTTCCATACTAGCTGGACTACCTGACTCATTGTCAGAAATTGGTTTGATTGCTTCGAGCTTGTGTTTGAGAGCAGACAACAAGATGTATGGCTTGGGGATTATGGCTTCTATTGTGGTATCATCTTTCATTGCTGTAGTTGAGGTGGTCTATATTAGAAATCAGAACTTTCTGTTAGAATATTATCTGGCAGTGAACCCACCATAACGACACCATGCTTGATAGTTGCCAATTTCTCAGCCACTTTATTGACACTGTCACTGAAAATTTCATCTACTTTAGCCCCATCCATTGAAAGAGGTGGGGAGATGGTGGCATTGGAAAACTTTAAACTGCTGCAGTGTAAGAATGCTCAAGAAAATGGTAAGTGGGAGCAAGTATGTCTCGTCCCAGGGGGTTCATATTACAGGAAGATACTGTAGAAGGGTTATTATCGACTTTCCACAGTGCTGCTCACTAATCCAGCCAAATACAGAAAGAGCAGACAAATGGAATCAAAATCTGGTCAAGGACAAGGACCGGAATCAAATGAAATCAAACCAAATAGCCTAGGATGAGGGCCAGTGACAAAGGACTAATGGGTGATCAATGCATATGGGTGAAAGATGTATTCTGAAATGAAATATAGGGTTTTTGTAGTCCAGGAATGCCTAGACTTTGTGGTAACTAAGGGATAAAAGAAGTAGGTATGGTTCTAAACTGGAACCTAAGTGAAGGAAATCATAATGAAGTTAAATGAAGCTAAATTAAGTAGTCTGAAGCAAAAAGGAATAAACCAGATGACTGGACATCAGAGGATAGGGGCTAAAAAGCATCGGACTAACAAATGGACTCAAAATCAACTCATACAACCTCAGGAACAACTTGGCCCTTACAGTGGGATTGAGCTTCAGATGTGACAGTTGAGTCAGTAAATGATACTGTGCTTTCTCCATGACTTGCAACCACAGATTTGGTGTTCTTATTCTTCAAGGCCAAATCAACTGCCCAGTTCTTTACATGACTGCCAAGTGAGACCTTCTTTGTTCTATGCTCAGCAGCGAGATCAAGAAAAAAGAGGACAAACTCAGTGAGTGAATACATTCACACTGATAACAGATAGTGTTTATATACTCAGCACCTGAACAAGTTACTGTACCAGCCACTGCATCAACCAAACCACTGTCATCAAATATATGGTATGTCTCACCAATTTTATCCTTATATCCCTTGATTGCCTCTTTGAGGGACCTTCAGGAAGATGGCAGTGGCAGCTGGTTGCTCTAAATGGTTAGTTGACTCATGGGTGCTGTTATGCAAGAGCGCAACCCAACTTTGGTGGTTACCCTACTTATTGAGAGGGCGGGATGACTGCAAGTCAACCCTTGTCTACAGGTGTTGAAGGACCCTGATGACATAGTTGTACCCTAAAAGGAAAAGAAGAGAAGCACAAGGCTTCAATGGCAAGAGCATATCTGTGTGAGGGATCATGGGAGAAGTAAGGAGATAGAAGCGAGTGGAGAGAAGACTTGCAGCAAAGCTTGATTGCACTAAACAGCGTAGATTAAGGTTAAAGTACAAATACAGGTGGTGTTCCTCCTTAAATACTACTAGAGTAATTGAAATGTATCAAGGATCGTCAGAAGACAGATACGTGGAACATTGAATGCAACAACAAAAGGAAAAGGACATTATCGGGTTTATCTTGATATCGAGGACACTTGATGGGATAAGGTCTTGGTAGACCGCTTGATCACTGTGATCCTTGAGGATGCTGTGTGTAGGACACTAGCAGATGTCTTCAGGAAGGTAGTGGCTCTCTCTAGCATGCTGGCTGAAGACAAGTGAGATTGACTATAAACAAACTGAGGAGTTTGTCTAGAGGCGTCCCAGTATATATATGTCCAGTGCTTGTGCACGGACCAAGGTACAAATACAGGAACTATGCTACATATGGTAATGGGTGTAGGATATGACATCATGTGGGAATACAGATGAGTAAGGTAGAATGGAATGATGTCATGGGAAGTGGATAAGGGTCTGGACTAATGGTGATTAAAAGAATGAGGTCACCATGTGTTAGTCTAGATGCGGAGCTTGGACCGAAGGTCTAGAGCGTAGAGATAAGATAAAAGATAGTGGGGAGTTTACCATGGTCATGTGATCATGATAAGATAAGATAAGGAGAGAAAGTGTCTGATAAGATGAACGTATGATCAGTGAGTGATCAGTAGTGAAAGCGAAAGTAATAAGGCAAAAAGTAGTGTTTATTACAGTAATCTAGGGCAGGAACTTCCTAAATAAAGAGGACAATGGAAGTAAATGATCGTCCAAAGAGGAAATATGAAATAAGGGAATACAAGCTATAAGCAAGAGGTCACAGTTGAGGAGAATATAAGATCTGAATAAAGTAATATACAGTATCGTCCAATCAAGATCTCGGAGTCAATAGGGAAAGCATACAAAAGATGAACGCAGAAAGAGATAAATGTGGAAAGAGTCTGAATAGAAAGTATATGAGATGAAAGGGTCTGGAGGCTACTGTATGTCAAAGAGAAGAGTAGCTCCTCTTGTAATAGGTCTGCCCAGGCTATGTTGGGCATAGTGGGATCAAGCCCTAAATGGACGAACACTGATCAACTGAGGTGTCCCAGGAATGAAGTGTCAGCAGAAAGTGAAGGGGATGGTGAAGGTGATAAGGAAAAGGATAGGGGGTCCTTCAGATTTGTAACATTACCCCTGTTGTAGTTCTGAAGTTCCATTTCAGGAACTCCTATCTCCCTTGTTGTGAAGCATATTGTAGGATCGCTTTAGCAGATATAACATGAGCTGAATGGCAACACAGAAAAGTAAAGGAAATGGCATAATAGTAAGTAGACGTGCAATGGATAAGACCATAGTAGGTCGCTTGATGGCACTTGAGATCCATAGATCGCTGTGGGTTTGGAAACCACTAGCAATGTCTTAAGGATGGAGAGTTACTTCTTAGCACTAAGCTTAAGACAAAGGTGATCGACTATAAACGAACTGAGGAGTTCATCTACAGATGCAATCAGTATATATAGTGTTGTGCTAGGCGCATGGACCAGAATATAAAGAAGTACAAATATGCTACATATAGGAACTGGTCGTAGGGTATAATGTCATGTGAGAATGAGATGAGTAAGGAAGAATGGAATGACATCATGGGAATGCGATAAGGAATCTAGAACAACAGTAATGAAAGGTAGGATACCATGTGTTGTCTAGATGCGGATGTTGGACTGTAAGGTCTAGACGTGTGATAGGGTAAGTAAGGATTGTGATATGAAGGAGAGATTACCACAGTCACATGATAAGTCATGTGACGTGATAAGATAAGATAAAGTGTCTGATGAGGAATGAATGATCAGTAATAATGATCAGTAGTGAATGGTAAATAGAAAGAGTGAAATGAAATGATGAAGTGCAATGATTCGTTACACATTGATCTTGTAATTGGAAAGGTCCCAGGAGTGGGGGTCCAGGTCTCCGAAAGAGCAGGCCTGAGCTCAGTGGCCCTTCTCTCCACAGAGGCTACAATGTTGTCGAGGGCAACGGTATTGGGGATGCCCGGGAGTGGTGGCATTACAGAGGGGGCAGGTGTATCAGGGACAGTTGACCCATACATGGGCCAGGGAATCACATTGGAAGCACCTGGGGGGGACCAACTGGGTGTGAAACAACCTAATAGACTGTGAGCTTTGAGGTCCTTGTTATGATCCTGTCTAGCTCGCAGCGTAGGACTGAAGAGGAACACTGGAGCTTCAAAGAAAAGGAAAAAGGGGATAAGTGTATATCTGAATAGGGAAAGGAAGAGCTCTCATAGCATATATTGGCAAGGCTGCTTCATAGGCCTTAACTATCTTGCTTGGATTGTACCGCAGCTTACTACAGTAACAGTCCTAGGCTAATCACTAAAACTCAGAAGAGGAAGGACTTTAAGATCTTTAGGGTAAAGACCAAGAGAATCAAACTGGAGAGTGTCCAGTGGGCTCCTTGGGGTTTATATAGATGTGGTATAATGCACACAGACCAAGCTGTATACTACTACATATGTGCATACGAGTACGGAGATTAAAGGCATGATGCCACCATAAGGTGTGGCAGAATGGAAGAGAAGCATACTGTTACGTTTGGCCCAGATAGGGATGAACGTAGACCCTAGGGTCAAGGGTTCGAGGGTTCAGAGGTTCAGGGAAGGAGAGGTTGTCTCCTTAAACATTTCAAGTAGTGAGACAGCTACCGGAGGTTTAAGGATTCAAGGGACGAAGCTGGCACTCAAAGTAGCCAGAGGACTTATAGAGATCCTGGGACGATGTACGAGGTATATTCTAGAGTAGATCTAGGTTAGGGATACATCGTCATAGGATTGATCGTATATAAGGGCCAATGGAATGTGATAGAAGGTTGAAGAACTTGTGATGACAAACGAAGAATGTGACAGAACGTTAAGGAAGATTCCTTAAACGGTACAACTCAGGTAAATCCGAAGAAGGAAAGAGAAGGTCATTGAATCAAGAAGAAGACCATGCAGGGTCCTAACGGCATGGTTGTTGGTCCGAAGCTTAAGGGTTTTCATAGGTAAAAGGAAAGCAACGAAGAAAGGAAGAAAATGGATCGTAACATTACCCCCCCACTAAGGGTCGAGTTACCAACAAAAACCAGCGGATGATTACTGTTTTATAAATCGAGATACCCTCCTGCCGGAGAACCTGTGATGTTTGCCCAGGCGACATTGTCAAGGGCATCGTCATAGTTGTCGAGAGGGGATATGGATCGAGGCGATTGCCTGCGAAGAGGTTGACGATGGTTAACAACTGACGTATGGCGACGGGGGACAGGGATGGGTAAAGGCGGTTGGAACGGTGTAATGCCATCCCGAGAGGGTTGCGATGAATGAGAGGAGGACGAGGAGGGGGAGATCGGAGGAGTAGGATGACGGAGTGGACAGCGGTTTTGGGTATGACCCGGGCTCCATCTGAGACAGATGGGACATTGATAGAACCGACAGGCGGGGCGAAAGTGTCCAAGTCGATGACAATGATGACATGCCTGATGATATCTGGGGTGGTCCAGGGAAAGAGGGGTTTCTCCGTTATATCCAGTCCATATAGCCTCCACATGAGTCATAACATTTATTTCATTGGAAGAAAGCGGTTCCAAGGACGCAGAAGGGGTAGTAGGGTTAGGCCTACCAGCCAGCTCACGGATATATCTGTCAACATCTCGGAGAAACTCAACCATCCCTAGTTGATGTAACGCGAGAGCAATAGGTCCTTGTTGGATATCTTGGATGATGGTTCGATAAAAGGCTGCATGAGCATGAGGGGTGACTGGGTTGGCAAAGAGGGCGAGTCGAGACGTTTGTAAAAATGCTCGTTGGAGCGCATGGAGGGGAGATCCCATATCAAGGAAGGCGTCAATGGGAACCGCATAGCGAGAGTTGGTGAGGTAATGGTCAAGAGTATGGATGTCATCGGCAGAGGGGAAATCCGGATGGAGTCGATGAGCATAGAGAGGGACATCGACTGAGAGTACTCCTCTAGGAGTATTGGCAATAGACGTAGGCTGGTCTGCCTCGACGAAAGGAGTCGAGGGGCGAGTTTCGTTGTTTGGGGAGGGGGAATTGTTAAGTCCATAAGAAGCTCTGGCTGCTCGGAATGCAAGATCAAGCGAAGCAGCAGCAGAGAACGAAGAGTTATTAGTACGAAGATTTTCAAGGTTCGATAGATGGTTTGTTAAAGAGGAAGGAGAAGAAGGACGAGAAATATCATCAACTAAGGTAGAAGGAGGGATGGAAGATTTGGTTGAGATGGTGGGGGAAGGAGGCGTTTGGTTAAGTTCAATGGCCATGGTGGTAACAGTTTCAATGAGGATTGAGG
>JBBPQE010000836.1:0-11866 GCA_038092335.1 Boletus vinaceobasis
TGCAGGTCGACCAAGGAGACTGGGAGAACCCAGCAAAACCAAACCTTGATGAGCACATCAAAAGCCAGGAAAGCGATCTTTTGTCTTGCATAAATGCTAATGCCACACAGCCCATCCATGATTCGATCAGAAGCTCAGCTTACTGAGGTACTGAAGACGATCATAGGAGCGTCTTTGTGTGAACGGATGAAAGTGCTCTGCAAAAATTTCCTATCAACGGGGGACTATAGTGAAGTATACAACACCCTGTCAGCAATTGAGCCGATTGAGGACGAAATATGGAAACTCTTATTTGCGGATGAACATCATGTGGACTCTGAGAGTACCCTCTCCAAATCCATCTGCACTGCTGTGAAGGTTTTGGAGGATCTTCTTCTACATGCCATGGAAGGGAATGATATCAGAGAGCTAGAACGGAAGGGTCTTTTGCTATACCAAGCTGCATCCGATGTTATTTTACATTAGCTATCTTACTGGCTTTCAGAAATACCTCGTTTAATATTCCCTGAATCAAATTGGCCTCGCTTGGGCCTTGATGGCACCTTTCATTCAATTGTTGGCATGTTCATCCATTGGTCATATGCTTTATATATTCTATCCAATCAGGTAAGTTTTTTTTTGACATTCTCCTTGTCTCGCTCATCCATGGCTCCAAGACTAGGTACTCAACATGCTCAGATAACCTTAGGGAGACTTGGAAAGCACTTTAAGAGTCCCCAGCGTCCTAGGGACAAACAGAAAACTCAACGATATGTTGAAATAGCTGGCCATTCAGCCAAACATCGTCGCTTGGCAGCTCACCTTGAACAACTTCATTCGGAAGTCCCATCCTCACCTCCTGTCAAAGCCTTAGCTGACCCATTTGATGACGAGCTTGTATATGACAACTACATTGACCCAATCGATCAAGAGTTCGTTCTGAGCGACAATGAACACTACCAGGTCGTTGATGACACCCTGCTGCCAGATGAAGACTCAGAAGCTCAACATCTGGCCCACAAGCATGTCCTCCCTGATCTCTCTGCTAAACATCTATGCAGCAGCTGGAAAACTATCATTCCAACTTTGATCAAGCTGTATCTTCACTATGTCTCTCAAACACTGGGCAAGCCACTTCCGCCATTTTCATCGTCCATCACTCTTTGCAGTTGATCTCATTGCACACGCAAACCTGTCAATATTTTATGCCTGCTGTTCAATCGTAAGTACCTCTAATATTTTGGAAAGTATCCCTCATCAGCTTCAGATTTTACTGTCGTTGATGAAGTGTATCGTTGGATTGCTTTAAGCAGATACGATGTGAGCTGAATGCAACACAGAAATGATAAAAGGACTTGGTGTATTAGAGTAGGACTTGTAGACATTGACGCTCGATGGATAAGGTCATAGTAGACCACTTGAGTTCACTTGAGATCCGTAGATCACTGTGGATTTGGTAACCACTAGCAGATGCCCTAAGGATGGAGAGTGACTTGCTCAGCACTAGGCTTAGGACATATGAGATCGACTATAAATGAACTGAGGAGTTCATCTACAGTAGCAACCAGTATTTATACAGATGTGCTAGGCACACGGACCATGATACAAAGAGGTACAAATACACTATATATGGAAACTGGTCGTAGAGTATGATGTCATGTGGGAACGGGATGAGTAAGGAATAATGGAATGATATCATGGGAAGCGGATAAGGGTCTGGACCAACAGTAATGAAAGAAGTGAGGCTACTGTGTGTTGGTCTAGAGCAGATGTCGGACCATGAGGTCTAGACGTGTGATAGAGGTAAGTAAAGATTGTGATATAAGAAGAGATTACCACAGTCACATGATAGGTTATGTGACATGATAAGATAAGATAAAGTGTCTGATAGTGAATGAATGATCAGTAGAAGTGATCAGTAGAGAACGTTAAATAAAAAGAGAGAAATGAAACGATGAAGTGCAACGATTCATTACAGTTGATGTCACAAGCTGTGAATGTTCGACACTTCCTCAAATCCTTGTTCACTTTGGTCTATTCCCTACTGCCCCTTCCCAGCCTCGTATGGCTGTTTCCATCAATTTGCTATCATTCTACCATGCTCTTTTTGAGTGATCATGCAACGCTGTCAATGCCCTTGCCTCAGCATTGCATACACACTATATTCAGTGAGGATTTTGCATGGTGAACAACAACATAAGTCATTTACTTTACAAATAACATATGTGATGTGTACCATCTGATCACCGCACAGAAGGAAACTGTCCAGGAACCTTTCTGGTGCAGTCTTGGATTTGCTGTGCAGTGGTATGACATCCTCCAAGTACAAGTGGAGCGGCAGGTGGAGGCTTCCCTCCAGGTTTGCCGAGATTGCATTCAGATGTTCAAGGGTACTCAAAGCACTCCCCTTGCCCCCGTACTTCCACATCCATTGTCATACCAGCCCACTCCTTCACCACTCCTGCAACACCATCTCTGAGTCAGCAGCCGTCATTTGATATGCCATTCCAAGGTGCCCATGTGGCCTCCACCCCACATTCAATCGTTTTCTCCTCTGAGATAATCTCCAGAAGCTGTGCACAGATTCTTGTCCAACATTGTCCTGCGTGCTTCAGTGGAACCGTATTTGGCAAGCCCCTTGCTGATGGTGGGGATATTCATGTATCCACAGATGGAAATTTCCATCACTAGCACCATTGCTCTGCCGGTGACTGTCCACCCTTCTACGATCCAGTTTAATTCCTTCCCAAAACTCAGGTAGATGTGATGGGTCAGCACATTGAGAAGCAATGCAAGAAGCCCACTAAATACCGCAATGCAACAGTACCTGACAAAGCTCTTGATGCCTGTGAATCCTCTTACAAAGCTGCCAACAGGAAAAAACAGAAGACCTCAATGGAAAGCTTTGACAATACTGGTCTTATGGCCCTCATTTGTTGCCATGACATTCCCCTCTTCTTTGCCAACATCGACTCTTCTGGAGAGCAACAAAAATACGCACTTTCCCTCATTAGTCATCTCTTTTCACTTCTCCCACCCAATGCCACTGTTGTGGTGTTATACAATGTAGGATGCATCATGGACAGGACCCTTTCTCTGGTGAGTGTCTTACCAAATTATGGTGCACTTTCATTATCTAATTAAACCTCAATAGTATAACATACTTCCTCAGGATGTTGTCTCCCACCTTTATTTTGCTACCACAGCTGTAACAAGGTGACAATTTCACTCCTTATCTTTTTCTTTGATCTTATCTTATCTAATCTTATCAAGCCATGCATTTATCTTATCTCACAACATACGCTGGACTTGTAACTTTTCTCTCTTCTCTTCTTGCACTCACAGACACTTTTCTTCATTTAGTTACATTCACTTTCTCACAAGATCTCATCTCATTCACACATTCATTTCCGTATGTACTTCTTTTAATCTCCACTTATGCTTCCATTCCTTTCACACGGTTATTACCATCTATGCTTCTCTTCCATTCTGCCACACCTCATGGTAGCATCATGCTTTTAATTACTGTTATCATATGCACATATGTAATAGTGTACAGCTTGATCTGTGTGCATCATGGCACACTATATAAACCCCAAGGAGCCCACTGGATGTCCTCCAGTTTGTTCTCTTGGTCTTTCCCCTAAAGATCATAAAGTCCCTCTTCCCCTCAGTTCAAGTGATTAGCCTAGGATCCCAACGTCTAGGGTCTATTAGGTTGTTTCAACAGCCATGCATGCCTACGGTCATGAATGGGCATGTCAACTCGCCTTCAATCTGCAGTTATCGACCGGCCTAGGACTATCGGATGGCGAAGGCACTGAGCACCTTTGGTCTTGCATGATCAAGCTCATTGGGATCGAATGATCTTCTTCCATGAGATCTTGTTGTGATGTTTCCAAAATGATTACTAACCTAATTATACAGTGACAACGCCACATTTGGCTGATTGATCGCCAAGCCGCTGCAGTTGATAATGAGATGCAAACGGACCTTGGTGATTGGATCCATCACCGCCTTTGTTGTGGCGTGCGTGAACAAGGAAGAGGAGCATCTAAAGACATCAAATAATGTGACATCCCAGTTGAAGATCTGTGAGAGCAGTGGGCTTCTCAAAAGGAAGCACAACTTTCTGTTCAAGCTCATAAGTGCTCAAATTATTAAATTACAATCAGACGCTTGAGCAATCTTTTATCAATGCTCCCACCTCAAAAAGGAGCTTGATACTGTTTTGACACTCCAGGCTGATATTGATAATGCCAATCAAGCGATCCAAGCTGCAAAGACCACAATGGAGAAACAAGACATTTCTGGTGATATGCTGGGGGCCATGGAGAGTTTGGAGCGTACTCATGATCGACTGATGTCCAAGGTAGACATACTTTATACGTTGCTCAATGTGGACAACAAGTTCCCTGAGCTTAAGGATATCAACCTCAACTTTGTCTGTATGCTACTTCTGGCTCATGACTTGAAGATCAACATATGTAAATGGGCCATAGGGAGTTTCTTTGAGTGGGACAAACTGGACCACCATCGGAGGGGTGCAGAAAACACTCAGTAAGATAACATTTGAGTTGAGTCACGTAGTCTATTCTCACTTTCCCCAGGCACAAAGCACCATCAGCAAACACGCAAAGCTATTGTGAAGCACCAACCAGCCTTGATGAGCACCATTCGGAAATTCAACACTTATTGTCAACAGCTTGAAGAACTCTATGACCTGTCTTGGTCTATCCCACTTCTGACCCCTCTCCCTACCAAATTGAACGAGCTTCACAACAATCAGTCATTGATGGAAGACATGTGGATCGCTCCATCTGTTGGACATATTCCACGTTGGATGAAAGATAAAAATGTTTGTGCAGGGATTCGGGCAATGGTCAAATACAATTGGTGTTTGAAAGAGCAGCATCAACTTGGCATGGAGGCTGACAATCTTTGTCACTGGTTCAGCAACGAACTCGCAATGGTCGAGCTCACTCTTCGTACACCAGGAAGTATGGTGTGTCTTAATAAATATGTTGTTGCCACTAACTTCCTTCTCAGACGATGCTTTCTACCTTACCCTGCTGCATCACTGTGAGCAACTGTTGATGCTCCCCCCACATTGATTAAGTTCATTGGCATCAAGGGCATGATTCGATGCCCACATCAAGGGCGTCACTGAAATGGCAATTAAGCTGTCAGGGGGGATGCCTGAAATATCACTACATTGGGTCAACCAGACTACCTTCAAAGCTCTGCCTGACGAAGAACAAATGAAGAATGGCACTACCAAAGAAGCCTTATCCGCGACTCTTGATCCAGATCAGGTAATCTGGATCAATTATCTCACAGCAGAAGAGCCATCTGATCCGCATGACAATGAGGATGGTGGTGCCATTCCGTCTGTAAAATTCACCTGGGACCTGCCAGTGGTAATTGACATCTTATACAGGTAGGGTGAAAGCTGGCTGGTATTTAGGACTTGAGCGTTAATATGACACTGAATCCGCCACTGAGCCACATGAACACAGAGATGGCAAGAGTTCATGCCCAAAAACATGGATTACGCCACATTACATTTGAACCTCCAGACATCGTGATGCTCGCATCTCCCACATCATGTATCAACGACATCTGTATCAATGGTCTTATTTCTCTTCTCTTTGCAGTGCTCGGGGTTCCAGAGGAACACCATTTTGCAGTATTCTCAACCTTCGATCTACCACATGTGAGCTATGATGACGATGATCATCTTTGGAGGGTGACTCGGCACACGAAGTTCTGGACCAAAGAGGTCTGGATCATTCCCATCCACTGACCATCCTCCTGCCATTGGGTTTTATGCCTGGCTTACATTACTGCTTTATGTTCTCTCTCCATTGCTAACCATTTCCCACAGAATGTCATGAAACTCATTACTTGACTCTCAAGCATTGCGAAGAGGATTCATCCCAATGCTGAGCTTGGCCTTGAAATTGGGCCATGGACTGCACATCCCATTTCTGTGAGCATCCTCCCTCATTAGTGCCGCTTGTTTCAGGAATGCTTATTCTAGTAGATCGACATCTTGCAGACAAACAGCCATGACTGTGGGATTTGGGTATTGGCAAGTGTGGCAGCGATATTGCAGGGATTCAATTTGACAGGGCTGAGAGAGCCTGATATGCCCGCTTTCTGACACTACCTACATTCATATGTGCTAGCCATTCCTGTCAACTAAGTAGTTCATTATATGAACTTTCATCCATTTCCAACCAGTGAACCTTGTCGAGATATGAATGCCCAAATAGTGCTTGCTGCTGGAAACGGTGATTTGGATTTCCTGTGGGGTTTGATTTAGTCTGTTGGTATTGACCCTATAATGTGTCTTTTCTCAATTCCTATAGGAGATTTATTCGTGTTCTGATTGGCTACTGGCAACTAGACAAAATTGTACCTGAATGACGGCTCTACCACTTCCACTGATCCAGTCATTTACTATATGCAGCGCCCTTTGCCATTGGACTCACTGTCAGGCGAGAACCTAGCTACAAATATGATGCTGTGCCGCCATGTGGTCCAACACCCCCCTTGTTCTCCGGCCTCTCTCACATACAGAGTCCGAGTCTCAAGTCTCACTCAACCAAACATCACAGTGGTGCTCATCCATTCCATGACTCGGATCAAGAAAAGTAAACAAGGTAGGTTGTCTTGCTTATTTATGTATTCCATGAATTCACATTGTCTGCAGATGCTGCTGTGACACCAAAAGTCCGGACCTGGAGGCTATGCAGCAGCCCACACTCCATCATTCATCCTGTCCAATCGACGCTTTCGACCAACCCCCTTCCAACTCCTCTGCGTCCTCTGTGGCATCTTCTCCTTCTGTCACACCTACAGCCCATCTGGATCTCGCATCAGATGTCACTGTACATCTCACGTCAGACAATGCGTCACACTCTGCTGAGACTGCCGCATCAATTGCTACACAGACCGCTGCTGCCAACAAGTATGTGGCTGTCGCCAATCCAGATGGCCCTCACCATTTGTTCGTCCCCAGTGGCCCCAGCAAGGATGGGCATCACCAGCATAAGTACAATGGGTTTATCTTTGACCTCCTACCCTCAGGTACCTCAGAGAAAATATATGCCATGGTTTGTGGGTGCCATGTCGGTATTTTTCCCAAGTCATATGTCTTATTCAGCCCTTTTATTCATGTTCTAATCAACCCATGAAGTTTGTTGCCATCTCTTATTAACTGTCCTTGCTCCCTTCACTACAAGGTGGAAACACATGAGGAGGGTATCTAAACTATCATTGAACATATTGATGATGAAATTGTGATGTGGCTATCACTAATGTAGTTACCATCCGATGCAATCTTGAATTTCTGAAGTTATGTACTTACAAGGCAATTGGTCATTACCTAATAATCAATGATCCACCTGTTCATGCTTTGCTGCACTAGCACAGTCGTCTGCTATTCACTGTTCACCTGATATAACCACCATCTCGGCAAACAGGGTCTTAGGTGTTCGCTCCCTTCGACTCATAAATTCACCGTGCTCCTCTCATGCCAGGCCGTTCTGCCGCATCGAACAAAAATTTACCCATTGTTGGAATTATCAGTGAGTGATTTGCAGGTTGAGCTTGTAGTTGCATGTCCATACTTCTAAATGAGCCTCATGTCTGTGTGACTCCGTCTACTCATTACTTCTATGCTGCACTTTGTGTTGGACTTTGCACTGACTCAATTGTTTGCAGGCTTCTACTTCCCTGCCCTACCTTGCCGCATATCTCTTGCAACACCCCCTGTCATGGCTATGGATATCCTGTCATTGCCTTCCCTTTCTGCAAGAAGCAAAGCCATTGTCAATGCACCTCATACCAGCTCCTGGATACATTGACTGTTGGTGTTGGCCAGTTCAAAATCCTGTATCATTCAAAGAGTCCCATGTGAACTCTCCCCCCACTTCCTCTTGCCCTCCTCAGGACTCTCTTAGGATTCCAATGTCACAAGTACTGTTCTACCACTCTGACTCAGTCATACTATTACAGTGAGTTCTGCGTATGTTTGTTTTTACCATCCTTAACATCCAGTCAGCCATGCCACGCTGTAATGAAGTGACAATTTCTTTCTTTTATCTTATCTTATCAAAGCCACGCGTTTATCTAATCTCACAACATAGACGTGGACTTGTAACTATTTTCTTCTTCTCTCCTCACGCTCACAGACACTTTCTCTATTTAGTTATATTCTCTTTCTCACGAGATCTCATCTCATTCACACGTTCGTTACCGTATGTCTTCCTTTTCATTTCCGCTTTATGCTTCCATTCTTTCCCACGGTTATTTCCGTGCCATGCTTCTCTTTCATTCTGCCACACCATGTCTGTGCAGCACCTATTTAATTACTGTTATCATATGTCCATATGTAGTAGTGTACAGCTTGGTCTGTGCACATTAGGCGACAGTATATAAACCCCAAGGAACTACTGGATGTCCTCCAGTTTAGTTCTCTTGGTCTTTCCCCTCGAGATAAAGTCCCTCTCCTAAGCCCACATTCCCAGTCTCTAGTGTTAAACCTAGGATCTCTTTGCTATAAGATCTCTACAGTTGTTTCACACACAAGGCACAAGGGCATTTAAAGACACCCATGTTGCCCCTTCTGCCCCTTGGATCAGTCGTGCCTTCTGACGAAGGAGGTGGTAACACTGTTGGGGTTCAAGTGGGGGGTGGTCGCTATGTTTCACCACCGCCCATTGAGACTCCCCGTCTCCGCACCCAAATCAAGCCTACAATACGTGATGCAGGGTTTGTTCACCAAGCAGGGCAGCACAGGGCACAGCTGGTCACAAAGGACACTATCGCCACTCTCCCCTCTGCCGTACCCTCCCCTGAACAACTAGATGCCTCTATCTCACATCCTGTGGCTACTTCCACATGTACCTCTTCTCCTCAGCTGGCTGCAAAAGACACTAACGCCACTCTTCCCTTACCCTTTTCCAAACAATCAGATACCTCCACCCCATGCCCTGTCATGACTACAGTGCAGACCCTTTCTCAAGATCCCCCCCCTGCCGACTTGGAACCTCCCGGGCTATTGCGCATCTCTGAGGTGCAAATTGATCCCATCCTTCTCGCTCTGACTATGGCAGTCAATTTGGATCTTGAGTTGGGGGACTCGGACGCTGACTCTACACCAGCACCTCAGCCCAGCATACTGTTCATTTGTGTCATCCCTGCAACTCCCTTGTCCACTTCCTTGACAGAGGAAGGAAACAATGTTGACAACATTGATCCGCTCTTCTCACTTTCTGTAATAAACGCTACTTTTCACCTTATTACTTTCACTTTCACTACTGATCACTCACTGATCATTCGCTCATCTTATCAGACACTTTCTCTTGTTATCTTATCTTATCGCAATCACGTGACCATGGTAAACTCCCCACTATCTTTTATCTTATCTCTATGCTCTAGACCTTCGGTCCAAGCTCCGCATCTAGACTAACACATGGTGACTGTTACGAATCGTTACACTGCATCATCACATTTCTTTCCTTTTACTTATCGCTCACTACTGATCATTACTACTGATCACTACGTTCCCTTATCAGACAATTAGATCTCTTATCTTATCTTATCACGTCACATGATCTATCACATGACCGTGGTAACCCTTCTTTACTTCACATTCATTACTTACTTTCATCACACGTCCAGACCTTACAGTCCAACATTCCGTTCTAGACCAACACACGGTAACCGCATTCCTTTAATTACTGTTGGTCCAGATCCTTTCCCACAGTCCATGATGTCATCTCCTTCTCACCTTACTCATCACATTCCCACATGACATCATATCCTACACCCTCTTACTATATGTAGCATACTTGTACTTGTTTGTATCATGGTCCATGCGCCTAGCACACTTGTATAAATACTGGACCCTCTAGACGAACTCTCCCCAGTTCGTTTATTGGTGTCTACGTTTGCCAATAGCTCAAGTGCTAAGCAAGTCACTTAACGTCCTCACAAGGCATCTGTTGCTGGTTACAAACCCAGAGCAGATTACGGGATCCACATAATATCCTCACTATCTCTGCGCATCTATGCTTTTAAGTCTATCCTACCTTTATCCCCTACAAGTCTTACTTTCTGGTTGTTGTTCATTCAGCCAATGTTGTATCTGCTAAGCAATCCCACATTCGCTTTAGTGACCTCACTCTTTTAATCACCATTGATCCAGACCCTTATCTGCTTCCCATGACATCATTCCATTCTACCTTACTCATCCGTATTCCAACATGATGTCATACCCTACGCCCATTTACCATATGTAGCATAGTTCCTGTATTTGTACCTTGGTCTGTGCGCAAGCACTGGACATATATATACTGGAACGCCTCTAGACAAACTCCTCAGTTTGTTTATAGTCAATCTCACTTGTCTTCAGCCAGCGTGCTAGAGAGAGCCACTACCTTCCTGAAGACATTTGCTAGTGTCCTACACACAGCGTCCTCAAGGATCACAGTGATCAAGCAACCTTAGTGGTCTAACTACTATGAGCATCCTCATACCAAGATATACCCGATAATGTCCCTTTCTTTTGTTGTTGCATTTAACGTTCTCACATATCTGTCTTCTACGATCCTTGATACGTTTCACTTTCCATGCAGATAATTCGACCAGAGAAGGTCTGACTTAGGTTGGAGATGCTGAGAATGATAATGTTCTGACTGGCAATGCTGTTGAAGAAAGTCCAACCACTCCTACAGCTGGCTGACGAAATGCGCGTATCAACTCAATCCTTGCGGCATGTTACAAGGACCTCAACAAAATCCTAATGAAGGCTGTTGGTGAGACCTCCTGTTCAGTCCAGCAAGTGTTAGATAGCTGGAATAAAAGTTGTGGCAGGGTGATCACTGGAACAAACCACTGGAACCTTTGGCCATCATACTTGGCGAAGCATGAAAAATATGAGTGTCACTGCACATATATTCCCATGGACGTACCCTGTAAGTTTTTTTTTGGACGACGTGTATCTACTACTGAAATGATCAAGTATCTCCCTTGCTTCGTGGTCGGCTTTACACAAAATTCAAGGAAGCCCATCACGAGAATCGGCAGGAGATACTTGAGGTTCACAGCATGTTGGAACTCTCCAAGTCTTCCTCTTTGACGGTTGCACAATGCACACAGACATTCAATAAGATCCAAAGGCAGACAACAAGCTTGGTAGGCTCCAGCGCTGTATTTTGAATCACACTGACTTTTGCTTAGCTCGACACAGCGGCTGCCAAGTACGGATTCAAGGCAGCTATTGTAATGTGTGGTAACACCGTCAACGAGGATGTATCACTGGCTTTCATGCATACAACCACTGCTGCCAACAATGTAAGTCAAGCACACTATTATGGGCTCTTGTCTCTAATGTCATTACAGTTTTTTGAGACTCGCTGCTGCACTGACAACAATGCTATTATTGGCCACCTAAAATCACACGTCTAGTATGCCTGTTTTGTTTTGTTTGCTTGTCAATCATCTAACACGCTTTTAGCAACGATGTCTCCTTGGAGATCATCAGTGATGCCTTCGATGATAAAAGAAGTGATGGTAAATATAAGAAACCAACTGGGATGGCAGGAAACTTGAAGATTGGGGACCCAATGTGCATTGCATTGTGTTCTGACATGGAAGATATCGCCAACGATAGGGCTGATTGTGCCACGTCATCTGATGATGTGTTGACTTATATTAAGGATGGTATCTTACAGCTCATTGGTAAGTGTATGAACCTTTAGTGTTCGCACCTAACCAGGCACTGCAGAAGCAGCAGGTGGAGATGTGTTGAGGATCAAGCGTAGTAATTTCGCCTGGGCCTCATTGGTCCAGATCTTCAGGGATCAAGGGCTTG
>JBBPQE010000837.1:0-11860 GCA_038092335.1 Boletus vinaceobasis
TTCTTCGTTGAGCGTGTTGCCTTGCCATTGACCGCGTTCGTTGAAGACACAAAACGCGGTGATCCACCCCGACAACCATTGTGGGCCGCTTCCCAACTCCCGATGGGCGATCTTATTCCAAAAGTCGAGATTTTCTGGATGGGTGGGGTGATCGTAGGCATTGACGAAACGGGAGAGAACGGGTCGGAGAAGGTGGTACCATGCGATTGTTTGAATGCCGTATTTTTTGAGATGTTCGAGACGGTGGAGAATCGCTTGCCAGTCTTTCTTTTCACCTTCCAGCGTGACCTTGGGGATCCCACATCGGAGAGTAAACTTGTATGTAAAGTAATCCTTCATCATGCCCATCATTACGATGGCGCACGTCATTTTGTCTACTGCGTTCGTCGTCGTAAAATTGGGTGTGATCCACTCGCGTAGGGAAGGGTCGGTGATTTGTTCTTCCATCAGTGCCGTCATCCGATGCACCATGGACGCCGTGTCCATGGTATACCGATTTCCCCCTGATTCAATAACCAGCTCGCGTTTCCCTTCATGAACGACAAACACCTTGCGAAGCGCCTCCGCATGACCGTTGACGAAGAAACTAAACTGCGTCATGATCGCGAGCCAGACGTCATCCGGGCGCACGATGAGTCCCCGGTGGTTATTGTATGCCTCGATGACGGTGCCTACGAACCCATTTCGTCGGGGTATGATGTCCCGCACCGCATCACGGGTTGAAGGGAGGCATGTCTGCAAGAGTTCGCCGCAAAGTTCACTTTTCTCGGGGGCCACGGCGCGGAGGAGGACGAGTGAAGGGGTCTCGTCTGACCGCACCTGCAACCGGTCATACTCTGTGAACGATTCCGCAGGGTGGGGTGTAGGACAGAACGATATGGTGTGCAATGACATCGGTGCTGGTGAGGGTGCCAGTGTTGTTGGTATTGATGCCAACTGTCAAGAATGGAAAGACCATGTGTGTGTGTATGCGTCATTGCTGTTTCCCCACACAAACGATTACATGCAAGCTTACTGTCCATGTACTGCTCGTGGCATCTGACTCGGAATCAACGACGGTCTCGTCTACATGTTCAAGCGGCGGGGGTCGAAAAGGAGGTTGGGGTGCTCGACGGAACTTTTGGAGCCTAGACGGCGGGATGCGCAAGCCTCTCCAGGCAGGTATGGAATGCGTGCTAGGGACTCCGAGTGACGTGGCATCGCTTCCTGTTTCAGAACTGAAGACGGCTGAGACGGCGTCCTCGGTGAATCTGCTTCCAGAAGGATGTTGGTAAAAGGGACGAACACGACTAGTCGGGGAACTGGGTGGTGATTTTGAGGGCGAGGTTGGTTCCGAGCGGTCTCGCCCAATGGATGTCCTGCGGAACATGGCTGGGTCTGCCTAATGGGCGGTAGTACAGCGGCGCGGTTGGACTCGGATGTGCTGTGGATATTGACGCGGGATCTGATACCGTGATAGCACCGCACTGCAATTCCACGGGGTGATGTTGTACCGGTCAGTGGAGTGAGCTGCGGGACAAAATTGGCCCATGTAAGGGTCGTTGATTGTAAAGTTGTTGGCAACAAATGTACGGCGTCGCTCGATTTCCAGACGAAGATACATCACGATGATTAGTACGAGCCACGAAGAGCCTTATGATGTCTTGGCCAGCAAATTTATAGTGATCTTATAGAGTCATATTTGAAACTCCGCTTCGACATACTCTCTGCGAGCTGTGACTTCACGGTCAAGACATATTACTAGCTGGATTATTTTTCTTCGTCGCAGACGTAGGTGTAGTACGAGAACTAGGGATGCGTAAAATCAAATGGTAAAATTGCTGTGTATTTGGTGGAACGCCAAAAAAGTGGGGTTAGTGTGGTACCAACATGAAGAAGCGCCAATAGTTCGTTCAAAGCAATGACCTTGTTTCACCCCCAATCAGCCTAAGCACCTCATGCATCGCATTTCCAAGTGCATCCGGTTTTAGTTGCGGGACCTATCCCAACAGCCAGACAAAACGTCACCAAAACAAACAACGGGATTACATCCTAACTCACGAGATGTCCAGAACCCATGACCGTGCGCTGTGTTGTTATCCGGTGTCCAGCTGCATCCAATATCTCGGCCTTTGCTGTTTTTGATCTGTATGAACCGTCGTTTTCGCGCTCTAACGAGTGTAAAAGGAAGACATGACCACGCACATGAATTCTTCGAATTCTGCCCAGATGATGTGTACACCTCGCTTACCACCCTCGTTGAGCGCCGAACACACCGCAGCGAACTGCGAAGGTTCGATCGTGTGCGCCAGACACGCGTACAACGGCGACTCCTCGTCCTTGCGTACCCTCGGGGTAACATATGATCCTTGCCCCTCCGACGTCACCACCTCTTCAAACGCATGTTCCTAGCGACCGACAACTCATCGAGCGACGCGGTTCATCTCATCGGAACCCTGGCACGTACCACATACAGATCGAGTACTCTCGGGTCCCATCGAGCCCAGATACTCTTGCTACTTGTTACGAGCCAACGTTTGAGCTCTGTGCGGGAGGTCCACGTGTCGCGTTTGGCAAGTGCGCCGCGGACGTTGGCAGCACCGTGGATCGAGCGAGGGTCTGTTGGGGACATGAAAGGGAACATAAGCGTCGGCTCGAGAAGGATCAGTGCGTTAGGATACACGTGAGCGAACTTGGTCAATGCGTATACCCTGCGGTCAAATGTGGTCGCGCTCAGCGTTTGAAAGGGACGGTCGGGACGAGGAAAGGCGTGGCATACCAAACGGTGCAACTACCCGAGTGCCCCATACCGACGATGTTGTGCCCTCGGAAGCGTGGCAATGACAAAAATGCATTCAGATAGGCAGCAAAGTCCATGGTCGCTGGTGGGACGGATCGTGAATATCGGGGGCGCGATGGTTTCCGGTGAGCGAGGATAGACACTCACTGCAGATCCCGTCAAATTCTTGCCCGTTCGCCTTATGTTCGTCGAGAAGATGGCGATTCAGAGTGGCCGCCTCGCCGTGGTTAGGAAAGTCAATCGACCATATTTCCCGTATGTCATAGGCGGCGTCCTGGAGACTGAGCAACCGTGTGATTGCTGTATGGTATATGTCTTTACCTGTCAAGGACGACGAGGGATTGGTCAGATATACGGTTTTGGAGAGGGATGTCTGGACTGACAGCCTGAAATGCCATGAGTGAGGATTAAGGTCGTCCCGCCTTGTGAAACAGGGTAACGCAACGCAGAACACTTGAACGAGACAGCGACGCCCCCAAGCGTGGCCAATAACGGGAACTCGTGTCGCTCTGGTAAAATGGATCTAGAACCAAGACCACTCATCACGCCTACGACTGTGACCCAATTGCGATGGAGGTGGGTATACGTGTCTTGCTGGACAACTCGAACAAAATTTACGACCATCACCGATCAGGGCGTGGGCGAAAGGAATCCGCCGAGTATGACGGCAAGGAACGGATGTCTGGCTGTAGGTACTAGGTAACAGCGTAAATTCTCTCAACCTAGTGGCGGAGAGTATCGCAGTGTCACTATCAAGTACAGTAAGCAGCTGCCTCGATTTTGGTGCCCTCATATGAAGCCCCATCAAGGTGTAGATTCACCCGTCTCGAATGAACACGAATGGCATCGTCACCTCACAATTACACCTGCAGGAAAACTTGGAAAGGCATACCCACCCGGTAGCTGATACTGGGAGTGGGGACAAGACAACGAGGACATCGTTCCCAGCTGTAATGACGAATAATGGATCCGGAGTCAATCTAGCGACACATCGTACCGGGTACTGCTTCATTTTTTGCTTTTGATGGAAGGAAGTTGATCGGGGAACACATCTAGTCGGGTTGGTGGTACACCCCACTCGGGCACGTCTCTCGGCCGGGCAATTCTCTTTGGCTCCCATTCTTGTTCAGCTGCCGCACTCAAGTTCTATTAGACGTCTAGGGTGAGCCTCCTGGTATGGTAGAGAACTGACACACGCACATAATACTCTTCTCGAATGTCAAACCTTTTCTTCGACTTGCTAATTCCAAGTGCTTCTTCTTGAGACAGCTGTGCAGGATGTAACGACGGTAAGAGGAGATGTGGAAGAGATAATATGAGCTTGCCTGTTTGATCTTCTTGTCCTGCAAGTCATAGCGCGTTTGGGTGAAGGATTGGAGACCAAATGAAGCGCCAACCATGATGAGTATGAATGATAGCCCAAACAATGCAGGCTGTCGCTTAAGTTTTTGCTGTAGTGGAGAAGAATTCAATGAGTTGGATTGAAAGGTCGGCATGGTTGATAGCTATGGGCAAAGAGAATAATGTTAATGACTACTCAGTCGAATGGAAAGCCTGGGTATAATTGCCTTTTTCGGACAGCGATGACTTGCCGGCTTCACGTTCGTACCAAGTCGGGTCTCATTGGCTTTCTACCACGGCTCTCACCGACAGTGCGGGTAGTATAAGTAACACTGGTCATGTCTGGTACGTTCTCACCACGACATTCGACGCACGACTGATGTCCCGTACAGTGACCGTTGTTCTCGGCGCCCAATGGGGCGACGAAGGCAAGGGTAAACTCGTCGACATCCTCTCCTCACAAGTCGACATCTGCGCCCGCTGTGCAGGCGGTAATAACGCTGGCCATACCATCGTCGTTCCAATTGGTCCAGAGAAGATCCCGACGACCTTTGCTTTTCACTTACTCCCGAGCGGTGTGTATGATGGATGACGTGATATCGTTTGATCAGTGACCAATTATATGCGTAGGCCTCGTCAACCCTAAATGCATTGGACTCATCGGAAATGGTGTGGTGATTCATCTCCCTTCGTTCTTTGAAGAGCTCGACGCTCTGGAGAAGCAAGGTGAGGGATCAAGTTTTGTTTCAGTACGGTACCTGACTCTATCCAGGCCTCCAGTGTTCTGATCGGATATTCGTTTCTGATAGAGCCCATCTCGTCTTCGATTTTCATCAGATCGTCGACGGCTTGAAGGAGGTGGAACTAGGCGGTTCAAGGTTTGTTCATCCTCGTTACCCCACCACGCTCATATAATGTTATTACAGCATCGGGACCACGAAGAAAGGCATCGGCCCTGCCTATTCTGGCAAAGCGTCACGTTCCGGTCTCCGTGTACACCATCTGTTTGATCACAATACATTTGCGGATAAATTCCGCAGGATTGTAGAGGGTCGTTTTAAACGCTATGGCCATTTCGAGTATGATACGGAAGGCGAGATTGAACGATACAAGGCAGGCATCGCATGTCACTGTGTAACCTAGTCACTGACGAGCTCGTTTCCCTGCAGCACCTGGCTGGGCGATTGAGACCGTTCGTCACAAACAGCGTGGCCTATGTTCATGACGCTCTGGCAGCACAGAAAAAGATTCTTGTTGAGGGCGCGAATGCATTGATGCTCGACATTGACTTTGGGACGTATCCTTATGTGACATCCTCCTCGACCACGATCGGAGGTGTTTGCACTGGCCTCGGGATCCCTCCAAAGGCCATTGGAACTGCGATAGGCGTCGTCAAGGCGTACACGACTCGTGTTGGTGGTGGTCCGTTCCCCACCGAACAGCTCAACGTGAGTCGATCCGTACATTCACAAGGTTACTTCTGATGATGTTGATAGGACGTTGGTGTACATCTTCAAGAGGTCGGTCGAGAGTACGGCACGACGACCGGACGTCGTCGCCGTGCTGGTTGGCTTGATCTCGTCGTCATGAAGCATTCCTGCCTTGTCAATGGCTATGACAAATTGAACTTGACCAAGCTGGATGTTTTGGAAACCCTCCCCGAGATCAAGGTAGCCGTCAAGTACACCATCGACGGAGAAACGCTTTCCCATTTCCCTGGTATGTATCAGGATATCTTTGAGGAGCCGGATCTAAACTTGACTGGTAGCTGATCTGGATGTGTTGTCGAAGGTGGAGGTGGTGTACGAGACCCTCCCTGGCTGGCAGACGCCCATCACGTCTGCGACCAGCTACGACGATCTCCCGGATAATTGCAAGAAATACGTAGAGTTCATCGAAAACTATCTTGGTACTCCGATAGAGTGGATCGGTGTTGGACCTGCACGGGAAAGCATGATAGGGAGGGGAGGTCGTGTATTTAACTAGAAAATTAAATATGTAATATGACTATCATTTCTCACGCCACATGAAAGTGGAAGTGTGACGGTGTTTGTTCGCACCCTTGGTCACTCCCGGTCACGACCTCCGTCACTCCCCGCCGCCGTAACGACCCCGTCACACCGCTCTCTTCTGAAGAAGAAATCTAAGCCGCGCTGGATATGAATGCGATGGATCCGGTTGTCCACCACAACCCTTCCCAAAGTACATTGTCCCCCGTCTCGTCCTCGCGCAGACGAGGTTCAAGAGAGAATGAAACACCCGCCCAGAGACTGAAAAGGGAGAAAGCTGCGGAAAGGCAACGAAGAAAGCGAGAGCGTGACCGTCATGTCAATAACCTGAATGCCGCAATGTCCTACCCACAGCCGACCGAGCCTCCACCACCTCCCCCACAACCTCAGCCATCACAGCCGCCCCCTCAAGTCTTTACCAGTCAGGAGCTCTCCCCCGAGGAGCTCGCACGCAGGGAACGCGTCCGAGCAGCAGCGCGAGAGCGACAGCGGAAACACCGCAGCCTCGTGAAACAGCGCAAAATGAGGGAACTCGGTCTAGATATGACGAGCGAGATGTTACCTGGCGTAGAGGAGGTTCAGTTTCGCGTGAACGGACAAAACGAGTATCAAGTGTTGCCACACGAGATGGGGCATCCGCATCCGATGAATCCACAGGATCCGTCGTTTCCTCAGCCGCCGTTGACGGGTGGGCAGAGTTTTGCGTCGACGTTGTTGTTGTCGTTTTCGTGTACGCCGCTGCTGAAGCAGCAGTTGCTCAGGACGTTGTCCATCACGAGCGAGGATCTCGCTTCGTTGGAGCCCATCCTTGCAGATGCGTTCGACCAGTGGGATCATCAGGTGCGTCGTTCGTTTGCTTTTGGGCGTGTCGTGCACTCAACACCACGTGTTTGTAGCGGCGTATGCACTTTGCCCAACAAGCTGCTGCGGCAAAGGCAGCAGATGGGTCGATAGCGGGACCATCCGCACCTTCTTTTCCAGACATGAACGACCCCTCGGCCAATGGTTTTGGTGAACAACCGCCACCCCATGCCAGTGAATTCCGCGCGCGTTTCCATCGTTCGCTCGTCGCGCCGTCCCCTTTCCGAAATTTCAATCCTGCGGACTCGACCACGGCGACGACGTCTACACCGACATCCACACCGGGGTCCGGTCCGCCATCGGATTCGATTGATCCACATTTGAGTGGGGTAGTGATGGGGACTGGAGATGGACGACAAAAGGCCACTGTGGACCCTGACACGGAAAGTGTCGTTGGACGTCTCGAACGACCGTAGCTGCACTAGAATCAACCCTATTTCCCACTTCTCTACTTCGACTTGTCCCATGTTCATCTTCCATGTTCCATGTTCCCAACATCACACACGTGTAAATTAATTCTTCCTCCACTCATCACGCGTTTTCACTTTTTTTTTCTTTTCTTCTTTGCGACAAGACGGTTTAGATCTGCATTGGTTGATAATGTTTGTGACTTGGCAACGCTTTACGGTGGGGGTACATTTACTTGGTCGGGGGCCGCTCTATATGATTGCCATCGTCGTTGCATGCCTTGCGAATCGTATTGCGAGCCAGTCTTTCACGCCATGAAGCTGCGTGTTTGCCGTTACGAGTCGGCAGAGAAAACTTTGAGATTAATGGATAGCCTTGGACCAATATGGCCAGGTAGATCTAATCTTTCATGCATGTGGGAAGCTCCACCAAGGGGAAGCGTTAATTTGAAGCGGAGATGGAATATCTTGCACGCATCACCGGTGTCGCCAAAGGTGGCATCTCGTTCAAGTTTTCTTTCATCCCTTCGCGCGTTTCTTGACGACCATGGCTCTGAGTTTTATCGGGTGTGTCCTCTTTTTCATTTTTCCACTGTTCGCGCATGTCGCTGACAACGTGTACAGAAAACCTATATCGCTCATCTCTCATTCTGATGTTCGATACCGGGGCATTCTCGCTGGTATTGATCCAGCTGCCTCGACGATCCAGCTTTCGAATGGTAGGCGTGTGCCTGTTCTTTGTTACAAACGTCTCTCTGACTTGTGCCACCTCTAGTGTACTCTATGGGTACAGAGTCGCGAAAGTGAGTTCCGTTTGCCCTTCTGTCTCGTCGCTTGTCGACAAAAAAAGATGAAATATGACGGATGTATAAATGAGCTTACGCTCCTACGTCCGAGAGCGCATTTACTCGTGTGGATATTCCGTTGCCTTCCTGCTGAACATGCCATTCCCTGTCTACATGCGTCACGTACAATGCTAATTACGTGCGATAGACCTCCCGCAGAGTTTATCCCACCGGTTCAAGAACCATACCAGTACATCATCTTTCGCGCTTCTGAAGTGAAAGACCTCGCTGTCGATGAACCCCCGCCGCGCCGCAGCGTACACGATGATCCAGCCGTACTAGGGGTGCGTGTCTCATCATCTCATTCATTTTACTGGTATTGGCTCGTGCCATGCCATGCGTGATGAAGTATTACGGATGTAAAAAAGAGTCAGACGACTCGAGTATCCGAGAGCGCATAAACTCGTGTGGATACTTCCGTTGCCTTCCTTCTGACACGTTTATCCCGGCATATACTTTCCTCGCGGTCATGCTGACCTGACGTGTGGCGCTAGGCATCCGCACCTGGGATAGCACCACCCCAGTATCCGCCGTATGGTTCTCCATATCAGCAACAAGCGGTCCCTCAGCCACCACCTCCGCAACAGCCGCCGCCGCCTTTACCGTACCCACAGCAGCCACATATCGTTTCAGAGGCACCCCAACCACCGCAAGTCACGGTTGTTCCTCCGGCTGATGTTCCAAGTACGAGTGCCAACGGACGTCGCCCTATCAACTCTGTACAAACGGCTGCAGCATCCCTCGAGTCTGTTGAGCGTGCGATCGGAGACTTGCGTGGGACGAATGGACCCATTGGCAGAGGGGGCCGTCGTGGACATCACGGCCATGGACCAACTGCCAAGGGAAGTGAACTTAAAGTGCCGACGACAGATTTCGATTTCGAGAGTTCCAACGCGCGCTTTGACAAGTCCGCCCTTGTACCCAAGAAGAGCAAGGAAAATTCAGAAGGCGAGGGTGCGACGTCCGAGGAAGGGGCAGATGCGCCGAGAAATGAGGAAGACGATAAAGATAAGGCGTATAACCCACAAAAGTCGTTTTTCGATTCGCTGTCATCGTCGACGCAGGCCGCGCCAGCGCCTGCGAGGGGAGGCGGTGGACGACGGGGCGGAGGGGGACGAAGTCGGAGAGAGGAGGAGCGGGAAAAGAATGTGGCGACGTTTGGGGAGCCAGGAGGCGTTGGGTTAATGGGGCCGGGTGCGTATGTGGGTGGATGGGGGGGGTATGGTCGGAGAGGCGGACGACCACGCCGGGGTGCGCCCGTGACTGGTGGTCGTTAGTCCTTTTTTTTGTAAGGTAATGTGGGACGTCGCATTCCGGGTGCACGGGTTCTTTTTCTTTTCATGTACGCCATCCGTGCTTGTATCCCTGAGCTTTTCTGAGACGGCACTTTGATATCTGAATCCCTCCATGCATCGCATACTCTACATGCAAGAAATTGATATCTGCTTCTCAATATCTTTGGTTGCTGCTACGACCATGTCCCTCGCTGGCCGGAAGACATAAAACGGTTTGCATTGGTGCACAACATAGTGAGTACCCGAAGTGTTATAGTGTATATAGAACTTGGAATACTGAGCTCGTCGAGACATACTACCGTCAAGTAAGTACCGGGTGAAATATATGTTCACTGCCAGTTGGTATCTGCAATTTAAATCAACAACAGACGAAGGGGGTTATGAAGTGACATATGACAATAGTCGACTGTTATGGGCAAGCATAACAACCTCCACGTTACCTTTCAGTGTGCCCTCACACTTCAGGACCACGATGCATTCCGTTCGCTCTTTTCGCCAAGAATCAGAACCGTGCCTTCTTAAAAGGAGGCAGAAATAGTTGGACCTCGCGCTCACGCTGCCACGACCAGGGGAAACCGGGTGGTAGTTGACGACGCCAAGTGCATAACTTCGACCCAGCTTAGCCGAACGAAGTCGGGCGGGAGTGAGGTCCATGGAAGGGGTGGCAAGGGGTATTGCCATTTGCAGTTTCGCTGGGAGGACGTAGGTGTCTATGGGGGTGAATGGGGAGGACTCGTCGATAGGGACGAGAAGTACTTTGACTTGGAGCCCCGTTTTCGTCATCGTGTAAGAGGGATCTCCACTGCGAACTTCTGACGACACCTCGAACCCACGAAGTTGCAACTGGCTGATCCTTACAGGATCAAGTTCGTAGCACGATGGTGATCCCGGGAAAGCGAGTGAGTACGGGGAAGGAGCTCCACACCATGCGAAGAAGCCTGGATCAAAGCACCTCTGTGCAATCACTTCCATCAACCTGTGAAATGCCCAAGCGCCTTCGCCGTACGAAATGGGCATGGTGATATCAAAGATACCGATAAGAGAGTACGCGATATCCTCAGTTCTCGTCGTCTGTCGTGGGGCCATCCACATCATCTTCTCGGAAATCCTATCACAAGAAGGGCAAAAGAAACGGATGTCATCGCCAGGTATCCCAGTAACCTCTTCAATCGTTCTTCTAACGAACTCGTCCTCCTTGTCGTTGCGTATGGATCTGCTGGAGTTGATCGGTGCCCAGTCTCTTCCATATAACTTGATCTTCGTGGGTGCCAACAGCTCCTGCAAGGTCCAACCTCTTCTAAACCACGGATCATCTTTGAGGTCGTCTAGCAAGGAAGATGCGCCTAAATAGACAACACAGATTTCCGAAGATCTGTACCACCGGTACATAGACCGGATTGCCTCGTCCAACTCGGCACTGCTCCGCTTGTCGATGCAGCAAGTGTCAGACCAAGCATACGAACACTCGTAGTCGGTGGCAGCCACCCTGCAGAATTCTAGCAGTTTTCTCATGCCTTCTGCAAGCGGTTCTGCTGGGGATCGTTCCTCGCCCTTCAGCTGCACCTGCTGAAATGTAGGCTCGTCGACGCCCCAGCGGTGGGACAGAATAGCGTAGCGGTGCTTGGACTTGTATCCTTGCATGCGAGTCTGCCCGAGTAAGCGGTTCAATGGTGAGGCAGTCGGAACAGTAAACGTCACGATGCCCTACTTTACACCACTTTTCCCTACCGACCCGGGGGATGGCCTGGAGGTCTGCTTCCACCTGAAGTAAGATAGCTTTTGAAATATGATTGCGGGAAACCAGTTTTATATCATTGAGTGGGATAGGGTCAAGGGGGCTCTGGATATGACTGATGCCGAGAAGGTAGGTAGGGAGGTTGTTATGAATGTAGTTGTCACAGTCGTTTAAAAGTATTTGGCGGATCGCAGAGACGTCGGGCTCTACTTGAGCCATGATCAAGGTGTGGAGGAAAGTCGCACTGAGATAGCGGGGTTGGTAGCATGCCTCGAGGAGTCGGGTACAACCGAAAAAGAAGACGGTTGACGGTTTGCCTTGTGTAACCTCTTTTAGACGGGCTGGTCACCAGACTAACTGCATCAGCAAATTAGAGTGTTGCTTATTACACTTATTGTACTGCTTATTCATGCTTATTCAACTTATTTAGGTCGAGAACTTCGTCTGTAGTGTAACTTAGTATAAGGAGAATAAGGATCATATAAGCTTATCCTTGCTCTTGTATCGCACTTATTCTTCTTATCGCACAGTAAAAAAAAGGAGAAAAAGTAGGTTTATTAGTCACACCGCACCGTCTACTGTAAGCAA
>JBBPQE010000839.1:0-11841 GCA_038092335.1 Boletus vinaceobasis
GGATGAGCATCGGGATCTCGGCGGAGGTGCGCTGGGGTGGAACTGGACGGACGTCGAAGCGTATAACGAGGCAGGGAACCGCTTCTTCACGTCCTTGGGCGGTAAGGACAGCGGGTGGACGTGTCATTGGACATACGTACTCGTCGGTCCGAATCAATGAGAGATTTCCTTTGTGGACACGCTGGGATATGTATGAATATGTTTCACGGTTTCGCGGCCCAAAGAATGTGATGGCCGAGTCCGTCCTGGAGGTTATTCCGGCGGGTATGCCAAAGTATTGAAGTGAGGCTGAAGACACCCCGTGTAGATCTCCCCACTCACATGCTGGCCAAGATGGCAACCGCTCGCAGGGATCAATTAATGTTAATTACAACCATGCGTGAAACAATACGCTAATCCGAATCGTATATAGTACATAAAACAACACAGTACATGGGTGTATATCCTTATTGACAGGCCTATATCTCAAAGACACAACGTCCTCGGTCTAAACGTCCAGATCTCGATCACCATCTTCCCTGACCTCTTACACATGATCGCACACGTTCCACCTTTGCAAGCCACCTTCCACACACTCTCACATGGCTCGCTCAAATCTCTGACAGCAGCCCCGCTCTGGGTTTCGTACATTCTTACCCGTCCATCATTGCCGCCGGTAATGAGGAAGTTCGAATCGAACTGGAGAGACGTGACAGAAGAATCGTGCGCGGGGATGCGTTGCAAGGATGTGTAGTTTTGCAGATCGAACGTGATGACACGTCCGTCGGATCCGCCAGTAGCGAGGAGGCCTGTAGTGGGGCAGAGTTGTAACTGACACACGAGGGCCGTGTGCCCTTGCAACAGTGCGATACATTGCCTGTAATGACCATTGAAGTGCCCGAGATAAGGATGGTCAATACATGGGGAAAACTGACCCTGAGATGGCATCCCACACACGGACAGTTGTATCCATTCCTCCGGAAACAACACGAACACCGTCGAATGCGACCGAATAAATTTCTTGTTCGTGACCGGCAAGGACGTGTAGACATTCCCCTGTGTCTACGTTCCATATCTGCCATACCATATTCATCAGGGTGCACGGGTGCAGGGGCAAAGGACGTACTCGACAGCTTGCGTCATAACTTCCACTGACTACCTTGTTACCGCAGACATCGAGGCACCGGACGCTATTCGAATGACCTTGCAATATTCTGAGCATTCGGCCTTTCTGTATATCCCAAACTCGAACCGTTGTATCACGGGAGCCAGTCACCGCAATTGGACGGTTGTGTAAAACACGGGCACACCTGATAGTGGCGGTGTGGCCTCGTAGAATGTAAATACAATGGCTAAAGGGAGCCGTGATCAGCCCGTAATAGATGCAACGGACTGTAAAGTCCGTACCCGGATACCACGTCCCAGACGCGCAGACTCTTATCACAGCCAGCACTGACGACGATCGGATTGGGTTGACCCCAGCCTTCTGAAGTACAACACAAGTCGCTCGGCTTTCCCGGACTCTCCGATCGTTGTGCCGTTCTTGGCCGTCTCTTCTTTGGGATGTCAAGTCCCAATGCACGACGATATTTCACGTGCACGCAGCCGTTTGTTATAGGCGAGTTAGAAGATGAGGATGCCGCTGAGTCATCACCAGATGCCTTGGCACCATGCTCGGGTTCGTCCAAATACCCTCCGCGACTGACAAGGTGTACGGCCCACACACCTTGGTCGTGTCCCATGAGTGTGCGACATAAAACACCGGTGTTGGCGCTGTAGATGTGAACTTTTGAATTGGCGCAGCCAACAACGACGCGATCAGAGTCCAACGCTACGGATGTAACAACACCGCCATCAGGTGTCGCGATGGGCATGCGGTGCGAACGAAGAAGATATCCCCCTCTTCGCATGTTAGACACTTGATGCGATGCGGTGTCAGTGTGTTGTTTGGAAAAGATAGTAGTCACTCACTTATGACGTAGGAGTATTGAAAACGCTTTCGGTATGATAGCGAAACGTCGTCGGCTGCCTTGTCACTGACAGTTCGTCTCCACGCGGACAGAGGTGATTGTTCCTGTCGCTTCAAACTTTCTTCCGCTGTGAGAGCTTGTAGAGCTGGATCCATCGGATGGGCCGGAAATGAATCCGTCTCTCTGGAGGATTCGTCGACGAACTCATCGTCAAATTCGATTTCCTCGGTGCTATCTATTTCCATATTAAAACGATACGTCCCGCACATAGTTTTCCAAAGCCATTCGTCCTGAATAAGATCGTGCCACCGCTTGGAAACCTGGCCAGCTCTGGCAAGCGTTTTCGGGTCGTCCACGAAGCTAAGAATATGCAGTGCTATCTCCGGAGGGAGTTCTGCGAGGAAGTCACGTCTGAGCATGGGGGCAATAGTTTGTGAGATGAATAGAAGCTCGGATGGTGTGCAGTCATTGAGGAGAGAGACGAGGTAACGTTTGCGAGATGCAGGGCCCAGGGCTGTTAGGTTTGCAAACTCGATGCGGGACAGATTCGCAGGATCGTACGTTGCTGAGTGTGCCTTGGAGAGGTGGAAGGTATCCGTGAAGAGGGAACTAGTTGGGCCAGGTGATGGTGCGGGGGTCGGAGGGGAGGCAGCAGGCATGTAGACAGTAGAGGGTGACTTGCCTACGCTCACGTGGCGCCGATGATCATTTGTTCTGCTGGTCATTCTGGAAGCGATATCGTCGCTCATTTCTTGCGGGGGTGGAGAACTGGTAGAAATCATCAAGATGATACAACCAACCTGTAGATCGACACTATGTGAGTGATGAACCACCGATGAGCTCGACGGTCAACAAAGTGTCCAGTGCGGGGGTTGAGTCGAAGCTCGACAATTTCAGTTCAGCGCTGACAGCGAAATGGGAAATATTTGCCTTTTCTGGAGTTCATGCACTGCACGTGACCTACTTCCTGTTTCGGTAACCCAATCTAAGGCCCATCCGTGATCCCAGTGCACAAAGCGGTCAGACGCAGGTCGTTCCGACTCGTTCGTCCCTATCCCTCCTCGTACTACCGTTTTGTGACCCCTTTCTTTGACTTCTTCAGACATTCAATCCACACGACTACTTTGATCACGACCAGAACGTCCTGGGTGCTTTCCAGACTTTCCTTGTTAATACTTTCGTCCGGGTCGCTTCCAGTAAAATGACCAACAAAAAGAAGGCACAGGCTAAGAAACAAGCCCAGGCAAACGGTATCAAGTGCGCTCGCTTTGGCGTTTACTCAGCCTGACCACTGCTAATTCGCATTCAGGACTCAGACCCAACCAGAGGTCCTGTCGAAACCGACAAGTCCCATCTCCCCTTCGTCCGCAAAATCAGTCGAGTCTCCTTCATTGGAGAAGCCCACAGACCCCACAGCTGACGACATAAAGGAGCAGGGGAATGTTGCTTTCAAAGCAAAACAGTACAACGATGCTATCGACCTATATACCAAAGCCATAGGTCCGCCGTCTCCCTCTGTACAGCAAGTCTTATCGTGTGATCGTTGACATGCTTTATCCCAGAGATGAAGCCCACCGAACCTTCCTATCTCACCAACCGTGCCGCATCTTACATGGCATTGAAACGCTTCCGCCTGGCGCTGGTTGATTGCCAACAGGCTGCCGCGTTACAATCGGCTGAACCTTCATCGAAGACTCTGATCCGCCTCGCGCGATGTCATCTTGCTCTGGGCTTTTCGGAACCTGCTTTGACCACGTTACGCGCTGTAATCGCCTCAGAACCAAGCAATGGTGCCGCACTGCAACTTCAGGAAAAGGTCCTCGAGCTTGAAGCTCACTTACGTAACTTCGAGGGTGCGAAACGAAGAAGGGAGTGGGGAATGGCTCGACTAGCTTTGGACAAGTGCCTTCAAAGCATAGAGGGCGAGGGTGGCGAAGTACCGACGCAATGGCGCCTGTGGAGAGTCGAGCTAGAACTTGCACGCTCTAATTGGGATGCCGCCAACGTCGCTGCGAAGTAAGTGGGGTGGTTAGATCTTCACCAGTGTCTGACCTGGTGGACCATTCTCTGGTCCATAGTGATGCCATGAGACTTGATCCTAACTCGCCTGAGATTCTTGCTGCACGTGGACTGGTACTCTTCCTTTCTGGCAAGTTGCCACAAGCACTTCAACACGTTGCATCAGCGCTCCGGTTGGACCCCGAGCATGAAGTTGCTTCACGATTGCGGAAGCGTATAAAAGACGTCGAGCGGGCAAAGGAGGAGGGTAATACGGCCTTTAAAGGGGGTAAATTGCACGAGGCAGTTACACTTTATACGGAGTGTTTAGAGGTATGTACCACTTCCACAATCCTGATGATCATGCTGATTTCTCTTCCCATCAGCGCATAGGCGAGGCAAGTGAGGAGGGTAAGGGGGGGCATATCCGTGCTACCCTGCTATCGAACCGTGCGACTACACTAGTAAAGGTACTAGACTTTCTCAATATAATGCAACTCCCACGTCTCTTACGACCTTGAGCGTAGCTTGAAAAGTACGATGAAGCTTTGGCAGATACGGAAGCTTCCCTTACTCTCCTTCCGACATCCTTCAAAGCGCTGCGCACGCGTGCCCGTATCAATCTTCATCTTGAGAAATTCGACGCTGCAGTAGCGGACTTCAAGTCTGCCATCGAACAGGCTGGGTTTGAAAATACCGGGGCAGATGTCAGATCCCTCGGGGCTGAGCTTAAGAAAGCGGAAGCTGCTCTCAAACGGAGTAAGACGAAGGATTATTACAAGATTCTCGGTAGGCCTTTGTTTAACTTTTGGGAACAATTCTTCTCTGATGTTCATGTTTAGGCATTCCAAGAGACTGCGCAGACGCAGACATTAAAAAGGCATACCGTCGAGAAAGCCTGAAACATCACCCAGATAAGGTCGCCCCCTCCTAATTCCCAGTGTGATATTAGGCATTCATTCCTTGTGTCTGCAGGGCGGAGACGAGGAGAAATTCAAACTCGTCGCCGAAGCACACGCTGTGCTCTCGGACCCTCGACGACGAGAACGGTACGACATGGGCGAGGACGAAGACGGACAGAACGATTCCGGCACGGGCGGGATGGGTAGTCCATTTGGGAGTATGAATCCAGCCGATATAGCGGATATATTTGCGCAGTTCCAGGGTGGTGGTTTCGGTGGCGGACCATTCGGCGGCGGCGGCGGCGGCTTCCGCTTCCACACTGGGGGGCAACATTCGGGCGACTTTGGCTTTTGAGAGGGCATTTTCAGAATCTGCCGCGCACTTCGTTGTACCATGTTTGGGCGACATACCTTGCTCTATATTATCCATTGAGGAATTATGAAGCTCCTAGTCTCCTTTCGCAACCGGTCTCTGGCTGGCTTCACGTCTGGGTACCCCGTTCATGACTGCATGCCAATGTGCTCTTATTTTAGACTAGTAAGTACTAAGACCAGAGTCTCACGAAACAAACCGGCGTGTGAACAATTATCACCTGACCTTGATCCCTCTCCAACCCCTGTCGGTATTCGTCGAACTCCTCGCACCCACTAGCTCTGTGATAAATCGTTGTTCATTACCAGATCTTCTTCAGTTTCAAGTAAGACTGCTCAAGCTTCCAACATGTCAAATTTGAAGCAGGGCACTCTTTCCTTTGCAAGCGCCAAACGAAACAATTTTACTTCCAATGTGAAGTCGCAACAGAGAACTCTCGTCTCAGAAAAGGGGGGGAAACAGCGGGTAGAGACACCAGTAGAGGCTCAGAATGATGCAAGACCCATTGAGATCCTTGATATCTCTGATGAAGATGGCGGCGCTGCAGCGGAAATCACTGTGCCGGCCAAGCGAACGCGAGCGAGTACGAGGGTGCGGACATCTTCTGGGATCACGAAGCCAGCACCACCACAACCACCGCGGTCTGAGAAGAGAAATTCTTCCCCAGAGGGGATAGGGAGGGAGCACCTGGATGTAGAAGATAAGGCCAGGCGCTACTGCAAATACTCCCATGAAGTCAGATCAAAGATGGGACATATGGAACCCAGTAAGTACGCGCGATTCACGATGAATGCCGCGGATTTCATTCTGTTTGCACTTAGTCCATTCGGAGAGTCAGAACAAGATACATCAAATGCTTCGTTTATTTGACATGTGAGTTTATCCGGCTAGTTGATTTTTCTGAGCTCACGGCGGCCTCAGGTCGTACGAATTCGGTCCGTGCATCGGTATGACAAGGCTGGAGCGATGGGAGAGAGCGGAAGCGTTCGGCCTCAATCCCCCTGTCGAAGTAAGTCCGAGTCGCTCTCCCCCCGCCCAAACGTAAACATGTTCTCAGGTTCGAGATATCTTGCTCACCAAGGAAGGAATTGATAAGGCTGAGTATGCCCAATGTGTGTTGCATGGTGAGGTTTGATAAGGTACATGGAATTGTAAGTGATTTACCCTAAGATTCAAAGAAGCTCAAGGGTTTATTCGTCACCCAGGTTTCATTAACGATGACGCATCCCTGTCAAATTCTATTCCCCCCCTCCCTTTTCGATAGTAATTAATTGACTTTACGGTGCACTGACCATATGCCTTTTACCGACTTACCGTTCTAATTTATGACATGCTGTCCACTGTACCTGTTCACACCAATAAGTGTGGCGAGAACTCATCACGATTCAGATCAGTGTAACTAGTCTATGGTTCCAATCTTTACGAGCCAATTCTCATGGTTATCCCGCGATCAGTTCGGGTTACCGCTAAAAGGTATATCGTTTGCATTTTCCGAGGAGATTGTGTTGTGCGTTGATGGCTTACATACTAGTGACGGTATCGCGCCGTTTTCCGAATCTTGGCTCTCCCATGGCACTTGTCAGGCAATCAACATCATTGGCTCAAGTACATGTACACCCTCCGCAAAATTGGATTGTGGCCTCGCTAACGCTACATAGTTATTCTGCCCACTCATCCACGTTTAAGTGGCGTCACAGGTGCTTCGAGAATTTAACCCTTTTGGGAAGTGCCAACTTGTCGGAAATATCACACGGGAGGGAGGGTTCAAACACTGCTCAAGTTTGATCTCAGCTACGAGGATCATTGCGCTCCAGGCACTCTGTGACCTGCCAGTCAAGTGTATGCTTCGGTAGCAACTTCCTTTCGTGCGCCTTGTGAACTCACTGTTTTTCTTATGACCACTTCCTCAGATCAAGGGAAGATGTCCCGTTTCGACGGCCACTTTCCATTCCAACATCCTTCATTGTGGAAAGAAAATGGTGAGAGTTTAGCGTTTTTCATCTCTTTGGTCGTGTCTTAGCGCCGTCTTATTCTCAAACAGAGATTAGTATGCAATATTTTTGATGAATATATCATGGAGCTATGGTGCCTTCTCGTTTCCCTGGTCACCGTATCACGCAAGGGTCCAATGGTGACGTCGGGTAAATTTGTTGGTTTGTGTCGTGCCGAAAATCGTAAGTGCTCGTGCCAGATTATCCTGCACGCAGTATCTGAGGTCCCTGAGTCCGTAATCCCTTAGGGTATGTGGACTTGATGCGCGGTCGACCTCTTTTCATGAGTCCATCTTGTCATAATCGCGTTGCACAGCTTCGCTCGCCGATATATAAGGGGCCCTCCCCGTTGGATGTCAACTTATCTATAAAGGAGGACTAAATCCTGGTAGATTCCACTCCGTCATTCCATACTATAATGCCATTGCCTCGTCAGTCTGAAGTGGATGTTCTCATCATTGGTGCTGGGCCTGCTGGGCTCATGTGCGCAAACGCTCTGGCCAACGCGCAGGTAAACGTCAGAATTGTGGACAAACGGTAGGTGCTCGCCGTTATCATGAGTGAGTATTTACCGACGTGCCGCTTAGCGCTGGAAAAATCGAGACTGGTCAAGCGGACGGACTTCAGCCTCGAACCATGGAGGTCTTACAGGCGAGCGCCTTTGTCTCGGTTCTCTGGCTTCCTTGGATAACGACCTTTACAGAGCTATGGACTCTTGGAGCATTTTCTGCGGGACGGATGTCAAATACTCATGACTGTAAGTAACCCAGAGTGTGAGTGTTAGTTTTCCTAACTCTTCCTGTCTTGCAGGCATTCTATGACCCTGATCCAGAAGGTGGCATTCGGGCAAGCATTATAACGCTCATGATTTAATCGAGTCTCATTTATTGCACTCAGATGTCGAATCGTGGCCAGAACATAAACGCACATTCCGCACGTTATCCATTCGAAGTATGTCCTACTAGACCTTGCAGTCCGCTCGTTCTCAAGACAAGTTCCTAGCTTGGGCTTCATCAAGGAGCGATTGAAACGATATTTTTGGATTCCATGAAATCAATGGGTGTCGAAGTTGAACGATCGACTTTCCCTACTGATATAGAGTTATCAACCGATGAGGCAGAGCTTGCCGATCCGACGTCACATCCAGTCAAGGTTGAATCATTTATATCTACACGGGCACATGTGTTCATGGAGAAATTTCAGGTGACACTGGAGCATCTGGTGGGACCCGACGCAGAGCCAGATAAAGAAATTGTGCGAGCCAAGTTTGTACTTGGCGCAGATGGTTTGGAGTCCCAGGTCTACCATATCCACACCAGAACTCACGCCTGACTACAGGAGCCCATTCGTGGGTCAGAAAAGCCCTCAACATAAGCATGGATGGCGAACAGACTGGTGAGAATATTTTTTCGACCTCTCAAACATTATCGTGTCTCATTATCTCGGTCAGACCTCATCTGGGGTGTTTTGGACATGGTTCCGGAAACAGATTTCCCCGATATCCGGAACAAGGTTTTTGTCCGTTCCCACACTGGCTCGTGCATATTTGTTAGTCGCGAAGATGACATGGTCCGGTGTTACATCCAAGTCGCCGACAAGGATGTGCGGAACCCAAATACAGGAAGGGTAGATAAGGAGAAGATGGGGCCTAACCAATTGCTAGAAGTACAATTTTCCTTTTGGCGTGCGAACGTATTGGCTCAATGCCGTGGCACAGGTTGCACAAGAGTACCTCAGGCCATACTCACTGAACCCGAAGGATGACATCGACTGGTGGACATTGTATATTGGTATGTTATTATTCAAGTACGCCATTTCCTGTTTTTCGTTGCCCTGATCTTTGATTAGTTGGGCAACGCGTTGCATCCAAGTTCTCTGTTAAGAATCGTATATTCATTGCCGGAGACGCATGCCATACGCACTCGCCTAAAGCAGGTGATCTGTCTGCCTAATCTGTATGGTGCATAGATAGGCTTACTTTTGTTCCAGGCCAAGGTATGAACGCAAGCGCAAATGATTCACACAACCTTGGTAAATAAGCTTGGCATGATCTGTTGTTCCACGCACACGATCTGACCACCAATCATAGCTTGGAAGCTCGCGTTTGTGATCCGCGGTTGGGCAGATATGTCTCTGTTGTCAACTGTAAGTCACTACTGCGGTACTATATCTGCTAAGTGCCTAAAATACCCGTCACTTAGTACGAGTTGGAGCGCCGCAAGTTTGCACAGGATCTTATTGAATTCGACAAAATGTGGTCCGCTCTGGTCTCCAGAAAACCCCCCACCGGTGATAACAGCGAAAGCGTTATTCAGAAACAGCTCCAAAAGTGGGTGAAGTCATGTATCATCCGAGCTCGTCTAATTGCGGCCAACTTCCTTCAGGGCGTACCGGTCCGTTGGAAGGTTCACAAGTGGCATTGGGGTGCACTATAGTCCATCCTTAGTTGTCGTCGACAAACATCAATCGTTGGCCACCAACCTCATAATCGGTGAACGTGTTCCCCCACAAGTGTTTGTTCGGGCAGCCGATGCGCGCCCATACGAACTCCAGGATCTTCTTCCGTCCAATTTCCACTACAAGCTCCTCGTGTTCGCAGGCGACCTCAGTGATTCTTTGCAATGGGAAAGGATTGAGTCAATGGTGAAGGACCTGCAGCAACCTCACAGCTTCTTAAGAAGATATGCGTCGAACAAGTCTTCGGAATCGAAGTTTGATGTTATCACGATCTGCAAAGGAAAGAAGGAAGAGTTCAACTTCCTGGAAGTCCCACCGTTTTTGAGGTCACATTGGTCCGAGTGAGTATGGATTTGATTCGGATCTCGCACCATCTTGACGTGTCTTGCAGGGTCTTGATTGACGATACGGACATTACGGGCACCATTGGTGGGCAGGGCTACTCGTATTACGGTGTGGTCGATGAAGGTGCGATTGTGGTGGTTCGGCCAGACGGATACGTTAGCGCGGTCGCGCCTTTGGACGGCGTCGCTGAAATTGATGACTATTTTGCGCAATTCATGAAGATATGACATGCTAAATAGCATGTTCATCCGTTTCATCGCTCACCCCAATCACTGTGCATAGTAAATCGAATTCAGTGTATTTTTATAGTGAAATTCAATGTGAATTAGACAATGAATTCCAGTGGATTATGGACAGATTTGGCACCGATCACGTCTGAATTTCATGCGCTGAATTTCAGTCTGACAAAAATCAAATACACAACTTCGTCCAACTTCCACAGGTGGAAAGTCCAGGAATATTTATCCACTAGGCTCAACAGAATACTATATCAGTGGGCATATAACTACTCAATTTACATTTGGTTTGAAATTTTTCTCCAAGTCCCATGTAAGTGTTTCTTGTCCAATCACACCTGGGGCACAATTGGATAAATACTTACAACTTAGTTGATACATATTTGTAGACAGATTGTTCCTGGGAAAAAGAAAAGGTTTGCAATACATATTATTTAACATTTTGAGAAAATACTTTTTATTATGTGTGAGGAACATATGTAGGCTTTCAAAAGAGGAAGAATGTTACGATTTGTGGTACCCCCTAACTTTTTCATTCTTTAAACCATGTCTACCTTTCTTGTGAAACCTGGTGACATACTTTGCCCAATTGATTTCTCTTTCTATTATCTTTTTCATCTGAATGTTCCCTAACGTTCCATCGCTTTCCATAACCTTCCCTTAGGATCCCACCTTTAAATGTTCTTCAGATTTCCTTAACGTTCTAAGGTCCTCAGGAACTTTTGCTTACTAATTGTTATGAACCTAAACTAAGGGAATGTAAGGTTTGGTGAGTAACGTGGGACCTAAGCCAAAAGGGGAGATTCTTCTAGAAAAAGGGTAAAAGTGGAGATACTGTAGTCTTTGGTAATGATGAGGGAACTCAATAGAGTGTACATGCGATGGTACAAGATCGTAATCTTGGAGTTCTTCTTGTACTTGGTTCATACTAGGGTTTATATAGCAGGAGTAATGACTGCAGTAAGGCTAAGGGTAGGCCTTAAGGGCATAGGTATGAGATAGCTGAGTAAGGTAGTAATGGAATGATGTCATGGGTATGCGATAAGGGTCTGGACCAACAGTAATTAAAGGAATGTGTTTACCGTGTGTTGGTCTAGAGTTGAAAGCTGGACCATAGGATCTAGGCAAGGGTAAAGGGGAAAGAGAGGGTAAGGTTACCACGATCACATGTGGGTCATTTCCAGGGTCATGTGATGCAATAAGATAAGATAAAGAAGAGAGAGTCAAAGGTGAAATGGGGTGTAAGGGGCGACCTGTAACGAATCGTTGCACTTCGTCGTTACTTTCTTTTTCCTTTACTTAGTTCACTACTGATCACTACTACTGATCACTACGTTCTCTACAGACTCTTGTCCGTGTTCTATCACATGACCTTATCTTATCTTATCACGTCACATGACTTATCACGTGACCGTGGTAACCTTTCCTTCATATCACATTCCTTACTTCCCTTCATCACACATCTAGACCTTACGGTCCGACTTCCGCTCTAGACCAACACACGGTAACCGCATTCCTTTAATTACCATTGGTCCAGATCCTTTCCCGCAGTCCATGACATCATTACATTACATCCTTACTCATCCGATT
>JBBPQE010000840.1:0-11829 GCA_038092335.1 Boletus vinaceobasis
TGAGATTTTGGTGTCAATTGCAGCAGTGTCTGCCCAGGATAGGTCAGCAAAGTGGCTAAAAACATGGTCGACACTTGCCCTGAACACCTCCGGATATTGCGCCAGTCGATTGACGGGCTCTGTCAAATATTTCTCGAGGTTCCAACCTTGACAGCGTTCCGATGCCTCCTGCAACTTGATGAAATCTCCAAAATCATTCTTTCCTTCGTGAATGAGACTGTCTATCACAGATGCAGTGAATTCGAGTTTGACGAGGTACGGTTGGTACATTTCGAGTCTCGGAACAAAGTCCCGGAAGACTTCGCTGATGATTTGCAGCCTTGGATGGTCCACGATTTGTCGAGAGTTCAAGGTGGAGGAAAGCTGCGCGTGGACTCGCACGATGTCGTCCAACCAGTCAAAGAGATTCGTAACGTCGCTTGGAATGCCAGATACCCACATTCTGGTGTCCCTTACTCTGAGTGGTAAGATGAATAACTGTATCATGTTTTGTAGCTGTGTCACAAAACTGGTTTCCGAGTCGGTGAACTTCCAGACAAATCGTTGTCGTCGCGCCTCTACCTCGCCATACGAGTCCAAAATGTGTCTTTCCAAGGCTTGCCATTGCTGATCACGTACTGTGAGCGGAGGAGACTCTGGTACGACAATCCCTCTGCTCGATCTTCGCGTAGGAAAGTTTGGCGTGGAATATATTGATTCTTGAGAAACACTAGACTGTGTGTGGGCGGAGGAAAGCGAGAGCTCGCCTGTCGACGATCGTTGGCCGCCATACTCCCCCCCGTCGGTGCCACAAGTCCGATTCAATTGTTGTAGTAGCGATCCCGTGACAAGTTCATCGCATTCACCCTGCCATCTGTCGACCCCAATCAATGACAAGTCGCTGTCCGCATGGGGAAGCTCCGAAGAATCGGCTTGTCGGTTTTCAAGATCCGGAGAAGCGTTTATTCCAAATACCTGTCGTTGCTGTGCTGCTGCCGCCATCGATACCGCCATGATGCGCGACAGTTCGGAGGAATATCTCTCGGGAACGGCCTGAGCGACTGTCCCGCGAATCGAACTCGCATCTTCGTCAGAAGCGAGAATTGATGTTTCTGTCTCCAGGAACTCCTCGTCGTGGGCCGTAGCCACCGGATAACCTCGTACTTGACCCTTGTTCTGTCGAGAGTACGACGAAGTTGATGACACCCTGGGTGTGTGCTGCTCATCTACGTGTGTTGGAAGCTCTGACAGCGTGTGAGAAGTCTAGGCCATCATAATAGTCGAATTTACTCAACCACTGTCACCTCCTGAAACGTTGATGCGACTTTGCCGGGTCGTGGCCGTTGAGCGCGCTCGCTCAGGTTTGGTCTCCCACCTTGTTGAGATACGCCGTACGGCGTGACCATCGTCTTCTCCCGACGAGTATTCTGATCCAGAGTCATCAAACGCCGAATGCAAAGAATCCCCGGACCCATCCGACACAAGACACCGATCCTCGGACCCTTCAGAACTACTTGGCTGCGAATCACAACCGCTCGAATCATTCAAGCTAGCCTGCATGAGGGAGAGCAGCTCTCGTTGTCGGCGTTGTCCATCAGCACTATCGACTCGCACATTTCGAGAGGGCGACCGGTCCCCTCTTTTGGGAGTACCCTCGCGTTGGTGTTTCTTGTTACTCGGGGAACTTGAATGACGCAGATGCGATTCGTCGCTCGGTACTTTCGCTGTCCATCGCTGGCCCGGGGAAAACCTGACCGGATTCTTTGACTCGGTAACTCCGGACAATCCCAATCCAAGACCAAAACGCGGCGGTCGAAGTTGACTCTCTGCGGAGGACTGTGAGTCGGTTCGCGACAATGTCTTTGGCTTCACGTAGCGCATCAAAGGAGCCTGACTTTCCGAGCTCGAAGACGACGAAATCTCCGCGCCGGTGACGAACAACCGTCGTTTCTCAGGTTGAGCCAGTTTACCACCTCCAGCTTCCGAACCAACGTTTGACATTTGAGCAACGGTCGAAAATCGGGACATCGCTGGACTTGAGGGCATCCCGACCCGCCGTGGGATGCCAGAGGGCTGCGAGTTTGGTTGCTGAGTGTTCTTTCCGTGCGTCGAGGGCGAGCCTTTCGGTTGGGTACCGGGATCTGTCCGCGAGCGCGCCCTACCAGTTCGAAGGGAGCTATCGATTTTCGGCCTGGGAGAGGTCGGCATTTGACGCGCGCGTTCTACCCTGTTTTCTGAAACCAACGGTTCCGGTGGGATCGGGATAGGACTTCGACCTGCCTTTCGGGCATGATCGGTAGGGGGACGCACGTCTTCCGGGTGCGCTTGCCGGACTTGTAGATGCTGGTCCGATATCGTATGCGATTTCAGTATCGACTTTGGATTGGACCTCGACGATGACGAGCGTGTACTCGACGGTGGTTGTTCGGGGTACACATGAGACGGCGAGCGGAGCGGTTGCCTGCTCGACGTCCCGGGCGCCTGGGTAGTAACAGCACCAGTACTCGAACCCTGTGGTTCGCTTCTGACAGAGTAAGCAGAACTGCTCTGTGAAGCACTTGAAGGCGTTCGCGCGACACCCGGCGAACAGTTGGGTCCAGGGACAGGGCGAGAGGACGAACCTGAGATCACCTGAGACGGTGGTCGCGTCATGCGTTCGACCGTATCGCTGAGCGTCGGAAGAAGCTGGGATTCCACGAGGCCAAGATCGCCAAGCTGACTTTTGCGCCGCGTCCGACTGGGATTGTTCGCGTGAGGAACATGCTCGGTGGCCGGATAGGATGCATTGGAGCTGAACGGGTATACGTCCTGGTAGGATCGATCGTGTTGGCTGGGTGTCAAAGGCGTCCGGAGTTGAGGTAGCAGTGCTCCGTTGTCGTCTCGGTTGGGAGGAGGATAGGGTACGCCTGCCGCGGCCGCAAAGTGGGACGGAGGGAAGAACTGCGAGGGCGTTGTTGGCGTCCGCAGCGGCGCCGGAGACCGAGACTTGCCAACTCTGGGTTTGGAGGGCCATTGCTGGGCGGCCATGATGGCGGTCTTGCGAAAGAGTTGACCGTTTGGCATTCCAAGTCTAATACAGAGTTCCAAGTATATACTACCTATGTCATTACTACGACGAATCCGAGAACCTCGCCTTCATCCACTCGACGACGTCGTATCCCCATTTCTCCGCCTCCTTATCCCCTGTGCTCAACGCCCAATTCACGCTCACATGGTTGTGTCCCGCCGCGATGTACGTCCCTTTCATCTCCCTTCCAACGCCCCCCAACTTGTCCTTCATTTCCTTCTCCATGACGTCCCTCGTCTCCACGAGCGAGTCCGGCTCCCGCTCTGCCTGGACGAGCAACACCTCTGGAAACGCACGCACATCCTCCTCCCCAAGCGCCTTCCACAACGCACGCGGCTCCCTCTCCCTCTGTTGCGCCTCCCCCCCAAAATAAAACTTGACTGGCCCCGGAGACACCAACGACGCCGCGGGCACGCTAAAGTCCCACGGGCACCCGCTCAACACCAGCCCTCGTACCCGTAATCCCACCCCGGCCGCCTTGTCCGCAAAACTCGCCCGCAACGGCGGGTGTGCGTGCAACACAAACGCGTGCGCTGCGCCCGCAGAGTGTGCTACTATGGACACGTTCCCCGGATCCAGCTCCGTGCGTGTACTCGCAGGGTCCGTCGCCGCACTCACCACCTCTGCCGCATGTCCCGCGACCCAGAGAAGTGCATCCTGGATGTCCTCCGACGATGAAGGGAATCGCACCTCGGGTACGAGCCGATAGTCGGGGATGACCGTCAGGAAACCGCGCGCCGCGAAAAAGGAGCCCAACGCCCGGTACCCCATATCGTAGGGCTCGGGAAATCGTCGTGACCCGGTGTTGTACCCACCACCATAGATGAAGAAGAGCACCGGGAGCTTCCCGTTTGGGGTGGAGAGCGCCGAAACCGCGGGAGGGTAGTAAACGTCGAGCTGGTCCGGGTGTGGAACGGGGTTGGCGGGGGCTCGCTGTTGGGTGTGACAGGTGAACTCACATAATGGCGATTCCTCTGGCCGTACTTGAACTCCTTCCGCTCTATCTTATCTATCTCTGCCTTTTTCTCGTCCAGCAAGGGTATAAACGCAGCCAGCGCTAATCGGGACGTCGACGTCGACCACGATCGACCGACCGATCAGCTATGCCCTCTTAGATTCCTCGTACACTCACTGGGCATGTTGATCTTGTCAGTCGCGGTATCCTTGAATCCTCGTATCACGTCCATGGTAGTAGTGAAGCTAGTGTTAGTGTTATCAAGAAACGCTCAAGGCGATGTTACAAGACACTAGATTGGATGAACCAGAGACCCTTGAGAATTCGGCACCAGCAAAAATATACTACGAGTACACGGGTACAAGAAGACAACAATGTACATATCGATTCACGAGATCAGAAAACAACGAGAGTAAAAGACAGCAAGTAGAATGAGCGGAGACTGGGGGATCTCGAAATCAAAAAAAACGTGGGCCGTTTCGTAATCATGATACAGTAGTATCCAACGCGGGCGATCGTCCCGGCTTGCGCCATCAGTAGCCCCAAGCCAACCTCGGAATCCACTTCCAAACCCGGTTGTTGAACGCGTTCCAGAGGGAACAAGACTCGTCGTTGCCAGGATGACGAGTACGTTCGGATGTCGATGAGGACTCGGGCTCACCCGAACGGCATTCAGCTGGAACTTTGAAACCCTGGTATGTAGCGCACGTCAGCTCCAAGCCCACAAATCCCCGTTCCGTGGACTGACGTTTGTACGAACCCCTCCACCCCATGGTGTACTGCCAACAACCTCGGCATCAACACCCAATCCCTTCTCCGCAAACCCTTGCCAAATATCACACGCGTTCTCACCGCCGGTCAATACTTTATCAGCTTCAATGATCGCAGCTCTGGCATCAAAGAAGCTAGGGGTGCAAGGCTGCATCTTCATTCCATTGATCACGAGTTGTAGCAACAACGTGTTGCCATGCTTGGGGACGAGAGCATTCGGCGACCCAGTGAGTGGATTGAAAGTCTGTGGTCGATAAAAGTCGTTGGGTGGAAGCGTCCCATCAGCATCAGGAACGGGGGGAAAGAGCGTGTCCGAAAAACCATGTTTGGCGATGAACCGTTGTTGGATAACCCAAAGCATTTCAGCCCAAACCTCGCCGAGTGCATGGAGCCCAAAGAATCCTGGCATGTCGAGGGTTTCGTATGTCGATGGATTCACGGAGGAATTGGTAGAATACAGGTAGTGACGAACACCGCCTTTCACATTGGCGGCCCATGCACCGACAGGGTAGTCTGAATAAGTGGTGGTCGAACGGATTGTGATGGCAATGAAGTCTGAGAGGTGTTAGTCAACCGCACCGACGGATTCTGATAACGAACCTCCCCAGCCTTCACCCATACCGCCAGCCTCTCCCCAGCCAAGACATCCAGAATTCTGTGGTCCACCCGTTAAACGAGTGGAAAGACCGTGAGACAGCTCGTGAATGACGATGTCAGCTCCCATTACACCATCCGGATAGGGTGAACTAGTATCCCAAAGATACATATGGCAGCGACTGCGTGTAGCGGGAATCAGGACGCCAAAGGTAAGACGACACGGACCCGTACATACCCATTCCGTCCGTCTGGGGGGGTCGCGAACATTGCGTTATTGAACCCACTTCCGTCCTGAGCATCCGCAATGACAGCATCACCTTCTTCACCACCTCTCCCGAAGTTGTACTGCTGAAAGTTACCAGCAGCTTCGGTAAAGCCATACCTGGAATACGTCGACTGTGGCGATCGGAACACGGGACGAGTTTGCTTACCGGTAGAAAAGATCGTGTAGCATGTTGGTGGTATAGAACAACTGGGTAACACTTGCATTAATATGTGTTTTTGCCTGCTCCAGCGATTCAAATGGGGTATCCATTGGTTCGGGGGAATAAGGGTATGAGAACGCCCTGTCTGTATGCGCTGAACATTTCCGTCAGCTTATAACTATGAGAGAAGAAAGATATCAGTACCTAACGGACGCTCGTTGTACATCCAAGCATCTCTGCTTTCCCAATTCTCTTGCGCGAGAACGTTGTTGCCCCATGTTGTCTCAGTCGTGCGCCAGTGCGAATCCCCTTGATGCCACGTTATCCGTACGCGCATCGAAACTCTAATGGATCAAAAACCTACCAGAAGTAGTTTTGTCTTCCTTACTAACACTAGGGTCATGAGAGAGGGGGAGAGTATGCCAACCCGTGGGGGAAGCAAAGGTATCACCCAATTCCTTGACAGTTTCTCTACCATATGATAGGTGATATTCAGCTCCAACTAAAAAGATCGTCTTAGATGGGAGAACGCAGAAAACGACCAGCACACATACCAGGTTCACCATGCTTCGCAGCTTTCCTCTGCGCAGCATCCACAGGGTCATTTGTACCCCATGGGAAAACAAGGTAAGATGCCTTGTCTAACCCAGGGGGAATACCTAGGAACAACGAACTGAGTCGGCTGGTAACACCAGATAGTAGACTCATCGAATAAAGTGATGCAAGACAACATATATACACTCACCTTTCTTTCCGGCGGGGGCTTTACTCGGCCTGCGTCCCGTTCCCTGCACGGGTGCGGAAGCTACTGAGTCAAAGGTGGACCCAGGAGGAACGAAAGCACCGAGGTTTGGAAATTGATCAGCTGTATCCGCACGTACCCATACAGACGAGTAATGAAACATCAAATGAGATGCAGTGAGCGGCATTGAGAAGAGGCACGTTCACAGTCAGACACTCTCAGCTGCGGACCACAAGCGAGCCCGCACTCACCCTCGACGACTGGCATTGACATCGGAGAATCACTCCACCAATCGACGACGCTGACAATGCGATGGGGCACCGAAGTCGTCACCGTAGTTTCGTACCAATTGTGTTCCATCTCTACCTCGAACTATACGCGGTATGAATAAGAGAAGGGATGAAAGAGGAACACGATAGACACATACACGGTGAACTAACTCGAGCTTTACGCCATGTTCGGTGGGGACTTGGACCCAGACGATGCGGGCATTGACCCGGCTGACCGCGCCAGGCACGTTGGACAAGGACATGCCAAAGAAGGCATGGTCTCCAAGCATATACGTTTCTGGTGTCATCACAATGTTCCTTGAATAGTCACCGAGGCTATCGCCCAGAGAGCCGAACTCGGGATGGTTCTCTGGCAGAGCAGATGCGAGGAAAGCCAAGAGGGGCTTTCTTGGATCCATGTCGACCTCATCAGGGTATGCGAAAGAGGGAGAGGGAACATTGGCACAGTTTGAAACGTGAAGGTGCTCCAGGATGGCAAGTCCATGAGTGGCCCTTGCATGCTCACCTGAGGCGAGAGGAGATTGGAGGAGCGAACGGTGGACGTCGAGTGCAGAGGACAGCTGAGCGCAATGGTGAGCATGAGGATGTACGGGGACGTGAGCATCATGGTCGAGTTCTCCAGGGAAGAACTGAGTTTTTGATAAGCAGGTTAGCAGGAGCGGAACGGGGAGTCAGCGCACGCACAGAATCACCAAAACTGAGCACCCTGCCGTCCTTGATGTTCAGGTTGATGTGTGCGTTGGCCACTTCAATGCCGCCAATGATTTGGCGGGCATAGACATGTGTGACCCCAGTGGCGTGGTCAGTGTACGAGTCGGGACGAATGATGTATGCACGAGCAGCCTGCAAGTCATCGTACTGGCTCAGAAAATCGCGTGCGATGGCATGCGGGTCCCTGGTGGGATTGACAGCAGCAGATACGTGGAGGTCGGGGGACTCGAAGCGTGCGTGGGGGAGGTCAGGACCGAAACCCAAGGTCTTTCTGCGGGAAGGGGTACTGGCAGGAGAGACAGGTGGAGGATCTGAATGAGCGAGGGCATGTGCAGCGAGGCCAGCCAAGGCAAGGGTGGTCAGGCCGTGCATATGTGATGGAGGTGAGACTGCGGGACTAGAGCGCACTCGCTCTTACAATAACCCGAGAAACTTGCAAGCTGTGCCAGCGTACTTGAGTCTACAGCAGTTTGCGAAAGTAATGGCAGTCGCGTACGCATTATCATTGCTAACCGCTGTAAACTGACGAAAAACACGGATAAAAGACAGGAACGCAATCTCAGATATTTAGACACCAGAAAAACACCAGTGTCGGTTCACATTGGTTGTCATAAACAATATACCACGAATAGCATGAGCAAAGGACTATAACTAGCACATATTAAGTCATTAGATCGAGTCATGATGAAAGCAAGACAGCAGAAAGGTATGGAGGGAAACAATGATACCACAACGTATCATGTCACATGATTAATGCGCAAGGAACTTCAACAACTAAAACCTGGTCGTCTAACCAAGAAGGTATCGTATCTGGATACTTGTCTGATTGTCCTTGTGTTTCCGCTTGCACAATCAATAGTAATAGTTATAGCCCCAAGGCAACCTCGGAACCCACTTCCCTACGCGGTTCTTGAGCCAGCACCAAGGGAAAGCACGGTCACAGTCGTCGGGATCACCGGGGGTAGGCTTGGGCTTGGGTTTTGGCTCCGGCTCTGGCTCGGGTTCACCGGGGCGACATTGAGATGGAACTGTGAAGCCCTATAATAGCGTGCGTCAGCTGGAAGCTAACAAATCGACGTGGGGACGACTTACGTTGGTGCGGACTCCTCCACCCCATGGTGTACTGCCAACAACCTCGGCGTCGACGCCCAATCCCCTCTCTGCAAACCCTTCCCAGATATCGCACAAGTTCTCACCGCCGGTCAAAACCTTATCAGCTTCAACGATCGCAGCTCTAGCATCAAAGAAGCTGGGGTCACAAGGCTGCATCTTCATTCCATTGATCACGAGTTGTAATAGTAACGTGTTGCCATGCTTGGGAACGAGAGGGTTCGCTGAACCGGTGAGTGCATTGAAAGTTTGTGGTCGATAAAAGTCATTGGGTGGAAGCATCCCATCAGCATCCGGAACAGGGGGGAAAAGTGTTTCCGAGAAGCCGTGTTTGGCAATGAACCGCTGTTGAACAACCCAGAGCATTTCAGCCCAAACTTCGCCAATAGCGTGGACGCCCCAGTAACCCGGTTTGTCGAGGGTCTCGTACGTCGATGGGTTTATCGCGGCGTTAGTAGAGTAGGGGTAGTTGCGGATACCATCCGCGCGATTGGCGGCCCAAGCACCCATCGGGTAGTCCGTGTAATCTGAGGTAGAACGAACTGAGGTAGCGATGAAATCTGGGACGTGTTAGTTGCTTGCGGTAAGATGCACATGTTGAACGAACCTCCCCAGCCTTCGCCCATACCTCCAGCCTCTCCCCAGCCAAGGCATCCAGAATTCTTCGGCCCACCCGTCAAACGAGTAGATAGGCCATGCGCCAGTTCGTGGATGACAATGCCAGCCTCCATGTCCCCATCAGGGTAGGGTGAGTCGGTATTCCATAGGTACATTCGGCAGCGACTGCATGTCGCGGGGACAAAGCGGGTCAGAGAAGATGGTCAGATCACGCGTGAACTTGTACGGACCCATTCTGTCCGTCAGGGGGTGTCATGAAGTTTGCATTGTTGAACCCGCTTCCATCCTGTGCGTTTGCGATCACAGCGTCGTCACCTTCACCCCCTCTCTCGAAGTTGAACTGCTGGAAGTTGCCGGAAACTTCGTTGAACCCGTAGCTGATATACATTGAGTGCGAGGAGACAAAACATGAAATGATGCTACTTACCGATAGAAGAGATCATGGACCACGTTGCTGGTATAGAATAGCTGCGTTACAGTTGCATTAATGTGTGCCTTTGCCTGTTCCATTGACTCGGCTTCGTTGTTCCCTGGTTGAGGGGAATAAGGGTGTGAGAACACCGAATCTACTTCAGCTGAAAATTGGGATGAGCTAACAGCTAATAGGAATGAGAGTAATCGTTACCTAGCGGACGCCCGTTGTACATCCAACCATTCCTGCCTTCCCAATTCTCGTGCGCGAAAACATTGTTGCCCCATGTTGTCTTGGTCGTGCGCCAGTATGAACCCGCTTGACATTCAAGTCATTCGCGGGCAATTCCAAGGGTAGCCAGGTAAGCACATACCACAGGTAGATTTGTCCTCCCCACCCATGCTCGGGTCGTTGGAGCAAGGAAGTGTGTGCCAACCCGCGGGAGAAGCAAGGGTATCGCCTAGTTCTTTAACAATTTCTCTACCATATGACAGGGGGTATTTGTCTCCAGCTGAAACAAGGTATTACGTGATGGAAACATGGAAAGAACTAGGGTACATACCAGGTTTACCATGATTCACAGCCTTCCTCTGCGCAGCCTCCGTAGGATCGTTGGTTCCCCAAGGGAAAACAAGATAAGATGCCGTGGTCAACACGGGGACCCGTGGGTAGCCTGGGATGGGAGCATACGACTTGGAGCCTGTGAAGATGTCAGTTAGTCAATGGCACTAGATAACACGCTCACTGTATGGGATGTAGCATATATACGCTCACCTTTCTTTCCCGCGAGAGCTTTACCCAGTCTCCTTCCTCCCTGTGCGGGTGCAGAAGCCACCGAGTCAAAGGTGGACCCAGGAGGAACGAAAGCACCCAAGTTGGGAAGCTGAACATCTGCATACGAAGCGACCACAGAAACAAGTAACAAGGCATGAAACAGGATTTATGCGATGTTGAAAAGAGGCGATGATCAGGTTCTGACGGCTGAGGACCCATGAATAAGTCCGCACTTACCCTCCTTGATGAGTGGCATTGGCGTGGGAGAATCGCTGGCCCAATCGACGACGCTGACAATACGGTGGGGTATCGATGTTGTGACAGCGGTTTCATACCAGTTGTGTTGCATCTCGACCTCGAACTAACGATGCGCGGATGAGTGCAAAGCAAAGAGAAGAGAGTAGTGGAATCGTACACGGTGAACCAACTCAAGTTTGAGGCCATGTTCGGTGGGGACCTGAACCCAAACGATGCGGGCTTTGACGTCGCTAACCGCACCAGGAACGTTGGATAATGACATGGCAAGTGATGCGTGGTCTCCAAGCAGATGGGTTTCCGGGGTCATGACAATGTGGCTTACATACTCCTCGAGGTCATCGCCCAAAGAGCCGAACGCGGGGTGGTTCTCTGGCAGAGCAGATGCGAGAAAAGCCAAGAGGGGCCTTCTTGGATCCATGTCGACCTCACTGGAATATGCGAATGAGGAAGAAGGAACGTTGGCACAGTTTGAAACGTGAAGGTGTTCAAGATTGGCGAGACCGTGAGTGACCCTTGCACGCTCGCGTGAGGCGAGGGGGGACTGAAGGAGTGAGCGGTGGCCATCGAGTGCAGAGGAGAGTTGGGCGCAGTGGTGAGCGTGAGGGTGCACGGGGACGTGAGAATTCTGCTCGACTTCTCCAGCGAAGAACTACCATTATGGGAATCGGGTCGGCACGAGCGGAACGGAGAAGTGAAAACACGCACGGAATCACCAAAGCTGAGGACTCTGCCGTCCTTGATGTTCAGGTTGATGTGTGCGTTGGCCACTTCAATGCCGCCAATGATTTGGCGGGCATAGATGTGTGTGACCCCAGTGGCGTGGTCAGTGTACGAGTCGGGACGAATGATGTATGCACGGGCGGCCTGCAAGTCGTCGTACTGACTCAGGAAGTCGCGTGCGACGGCATAGGCATTTCGCGTGACATCGACAGCGGCGGATAGGTGGACGCGGGGGGACTCGAAGCGTGCGTGGGGGAGGTCGGGACCGAAACCCAAGGTCTTTCTGCGGGAAGGGGTACTGGCAGGAGAGACGGGTGGAGGGGCTGAGTGAGCGAGGGCATGTGCGGCGAGGCCAGCCAAGGCAAGGGTGACGGTGGTGAGACCGCGCATGGTGGCTGAC
>JBBPQE010000841.1:0-11818 GCA_038092335.1 Boletus vinaceobasis
GGAATCACGAAGAACAATGTAGAAGGATGAAGTAATACACTCGCTGACCGATCGATGGAAGAAGAGAGAAGGTCAGCGAAGAAGATGACTAATCAAGGGATAACTTCGTAGAGTTTCAAGATAACTATGCGGGGCTTCAACAGCATAGTCGGATTGTCTGCAAAAGGTAGCATAGATTTGAAGGAGGGAAAGAATCGAGGAAAGAATCGTAACAGGATTCACAAGCACGTCTTCAACCAGCTTATCGTGGAGCTACAAGCCGCTGGCCATACGCACTCAAGACATGTCAGTCTTGAAGAACAACTCAGTATATTCCTGTACGGCTGTGTTACTGGCCTGACTATCAGGCATATCGGTGAGCGTTTTCAGCACTGCAATGAAACAATATCCAAGTACATGGTTTCCCCCAGGCATTTTTGTTGATCCTATTAATCGGAATGCAGGTATTTCAGAAAAATGCTCAATGCATTCACCCATCCCGATATCTACAACAAATACGTATGCCTGCCGCATGCTGATGACCCCATTCCTCCCAAAATACTTAACAATCCAAAACTATATCCATTTTTCTGTAATGCAATCGGTGCAATTGACGGGATGCACATTGTGTGCTGTCCCTCCGCTTCTGAAAGGGATGCATCACACAATCGGAAGGGATTTGTATCCCAAAACTGTCTTGTTTGTTGTTCGTTTTCCCTCAAGTTTACATATGTCCTCAGTGATTGGGAGGGCTCAGCAGCAGACTCTACCATTTACCATGATGCACATCATGTTGATCTGACCATTCCCACTGACAAGTACTACCTCGCTGATGCTGGCTTTCCGAGTTGTCCCGAGCTCCTTGTGCCATATCGAGGACAGCGATATCACCTAGCTGAGTGGGGTAGGGTGCAGATCCTGTAAGCATGCGCGCTCATTTGTTTACATAGAAAATTTCTTATTATTACTAGGCCTGTAACAGCAAAGGAGTATTTCAATCTGCGGCATGCTCAACTACAAAACATGGTTGAGCGTATCATCGGTGTTCTCAAACGCCGCTTTCATGTTCTCATTCTCCCACCTGAATACTCTATGAAGATCCAGGCTCGCATCCCACCAGCGTTGTGCTGTTTGCACAATATCATATGTGAATGGGACCCTGAAGAGTTCGAAGACATGGAAAGGAAGGCGAAGGATGCTTGTCTAATTGATGAGCCAGATATTCTTGGTGATCTCGCAGATGGCATCCCCACCAGCACCCAATGTGATCAGATGGCAATAATACAAGATGAGATTGCAGCTGATCTATGGGCTAGTTACCTGGAAGAGCGAGTGAGGTGAGAGCGCAGGGGGGATCCTGTAACAACCGATGATGTATTTGACTTCGTAGCATAATTGTCAAGTTTTTTTGTATCGTTCAATGCTGAACCATCGATGACATTGATGCAGTGGATAACAAGATACAGCTAAGATATAGCTAGTACAACGTCAATATGCCAGGTTATTACTCATCGCGCATGCCTCCTCAAGCCTCTTCGCCAGCCAGGCCTGACGGATGGTAGCTTTGGCAGGATTCTTTGCAAGTACTAGATACATGTCAGCACGGGTGACATCCGCTTGAAACAAGTCCATTATTGTAACCATATCACTGGCCTCCAGCTCCTCCAAGTCCAGCTCAAGCAGCATGCTCGTTGCATCACTTCTTCTTGTCATGACTGATTGCACCCCATCAGCCTTTGTTTGACTCGCGGATGAGGGAATCATGCAATTAAGGAGTATATTGTTGTGTGCGAAGTTGGAGTTGATAGTCGAAAGTTCACCAGTGAAGGTGTCAAGCGCTGCGGTCTTACTATGGTGTTTGCGACTTGCTGACCCTCCAGTTGCAGCAGAGGAGACGACTGACATTGGTGTTGATACAACCGAGACATCATCAAGGTCACCATCTGCTTTGCACTTGTTAGAGCGTTCCATTTGGGCAGAAATACTAGATGAAGGCTTGATAGAACTTGCAAGTGAGCTGTTGTATGATAAAGGAACAGAGGGAGGGATTTGAAATGGTGTGGATGTGGAAGCGATCAAAGGGCCACTTGATGGTCCACTGAGTAACAAGGACGGGCTGGTCGTGGGTGGATCACTGGCAGGTAGCTGACTGGTGGCTTTGTGCAAGGGACTTGCAGGACATATTTCAACATTGTCAACACTGTTGAATAAATTACGCATCTCAGTGCCACCCTCACTGCTTGAACTAACAGAACCCTTTTTCTTGCTGGGGGAGGAGCTACCTTGTACTTGAAGTCCCATTGCACGAAAAGTGTTGCTGCCCTTCTCCTTCGATGGCATGACAAGTTTCATCTTATCGTAAAAGGGCCAGCCTCTATTTTTAAATGTGCTTGCCCCTGGGTTGTGCTAACAAGAGTACTTGTCAATATCCATTGATCCCCCGGAATGGTTTTTATGTTATGGCACATACCTTAACAAAGTCCTCCCATACAGTTTCATCTGCAACACCAATATTCCCTCCATGTTCCAATGAGTACGTCAGTCCAGAGGTATTGCAAATCTTGTGTACAACAGCATATGTTTTTCTGAGCTGTTTTCAGGTTGAATATCAGTCTGTGCTATAACTGAAAAGAAAGCACATACACGGTTCCATTTTTCTTTACAGGCCTTGGCAGTTTTAGCAGCCCCCTTAGTAGGTTGTGGGAGGGCAGACGATATGCCATTCCAGAATGGCAAACTGAAGTTCAAGCCATCGCCAGCCTTTGCCTTTTCCTTGACAACGAGATCAAGTAAGATATTGATGTCTTGATCAGACCATGACACTGGTAGGGTTAATTCTTTGCTTTTCCCCTTTGGCGATATATGGGGGGATCTGCGGGGTGATCTGCGAGGGGGCATAGCTGATGGAAAGATGGGGAATCGAAGGGGAAAGACAACTGATCCCTGTGTTTGAGGCCACAGGCAGCGTGCTATGCGGCATGCCACCGGCAGCATCCTTGCCGTGCGGCATGCCACCAGCCGGCATCTCGGCAACCATCACGTGCAGCGACCAAACCTCAACTCGGATCCTATGTTTTTACCCATGATCCCGCTCCCGAACTGGCTCTAAGTAATTCTATTACGTAATGATTCTGAACAAGGCGCACCTTTCACGCCCGGGCCACTCTAGCCAGACTAGCCTTCCGCAAACTCAAAGAGAAAACGATCTGCAGTATCCTCATACAAAATATCCGCGATATATCAATGTAAAGGATTTCGACTGAACCAGTACTCAAATGGACACATCCAAATCAACACCTGGTTTGACAAGGTTTTTCTGTCGCGCCGAAACATTTTGTGAGTGCAGCCAGGCCCTCTTACCCCAGATTGTTGCATCTGAATTTGAAAGTATCAAGGTTCTGCCGTCCCATGCAGGCCATGCAACGGCCTCCCCGCTCTGCAGGCAATGCACCCATTGCTCCACGTCCTAGTGCAGAATTTAGGCATGCACGGTTGGGTCTGCTAAAACGGCCGTCTTGCTCGTAACAAAGCAGAGCTGAAGAATTGGAATTCGGAGTATGGAACAATACAACTCATGCTGCGCCTTCATCCCCGAGTTGTTACGCCCGTAGGTCCTACTGATTGTTCAAATAGGAGAATGCCGGAGCATAGCTAGGAACGTCCGAATGCCCGCGGTATTGAGACCGCAAGAGCCCGTGTTCAACCTCCTTACCTCCCTTTCATGCCTTTGCACGTACGTTTTGCCCTTGAAACGTCCAATTATAGGATGAGACTTTGCGCAGCGCGCTTTTCAGTCCCGTGCCCTCCCAGCGCGGGTCAGGAAGTCGTGGAACTGGCCCGCCCCGATCTCCAGCGCGACGTTTGCTTGTTGACAACACGACCGCTCCCGCATCGGGCCGCCATTAGGTTATCTGATGCTAATTCTCGGACTCATGCGGCATGTTAAAGCCTTTTTCGGGAGCCCCAAGCAATTAATCCCATTTGTGCCGTTGGCTGAACGGGCGCGTCCCGCCCCGTAATTCATGAAACATATCAGATGGGCTATATATATTCGTGGTACGTTGTTTGGTTCCGGTAATTGTGGCAATTACTGAATCTTCTCCCCTCCACGCCAACGCTATCCTGTCCATTTTTCAGCTCTACCTCGGATGACCTCCACAGTGGTCGATGCGAAAATCGCAGAAGACGGGTCCGTAGACGTCGGACTGATCCCCTTGCAACCCATGACGAAATCGTTAGTCATTGATCAAGAGTTGAATCGGCATGGCATGGGACGTTACCAATGGTACGCACACCACTTTCATTCCAGTTCTACCGCAACCCAAACTCACACATCCTAACCAAAATGCCAGGTTTATCTGGGCGATCTGCAGCACCGGATTTTCTCTGGACATTATGTGGGCACAGGCATTCGGACTTGCATCGTCCAGCATACAGCGTGAACTCGGATTTTCTGACAAGGAATTTGGAAATATTATCACTGCATTCGCTGCTGGCATGACCGCAGGCGCATTCATATGGGGAGTATTTGTTGACGTTGTAGGTTCGTTGGCAACTTGGACATGTCTACTATTCTGGTCGTGTTGATGACTCTGGCCTAGGTCGTCGAGTGGCGTTTCTCGGTACCTCTTTGACCGCTGGTGCATTTGGCATGTGTCTTGGTGCCCTGTCCTCATACAACGGTCTACTAGTGATCATAGCATTCATCGGATTTGGCGTCGGAGGCAACATACCTATTGACTCGACTAGTAAGCATCTTGAGCACTGCTCGACTTACATATTCACATCGCTCACTCTCCCTTGCGATCAAGTCACAGCCGAATATCTTCCAGAGGTATTGGCTCTCGCACGAAGGTATCAAACGATGGCTGACCTTTGACCAGGATCGGTTCTATCTCCTCGCAGCGCTCTCGATTTCTCAGCCACTGGGAGTTGTGATAAGCAGCCTCATCGCTCTCGGGCTCATACCTAATTACTCTTGTTCGACAAGCTTGGTATCCTGTCATTTGACGGGTGGCATTACACCTTGCTGTTCAAGGCATGACAATATGGGATGGCGATACCTGTTTTTCACACTCGCCTCGATCACTCTTGGGATTTTCATCATCCGTTTTTTCATATTTCCCTTTTATGAATCCCCCAGATTCCTCCTATCAAAAGGGAATGACCGGGGTGCGGTCGAGGTCGTCCAGAAGATTGCTGCCTTCAATAGGCGTCCCTGTGACCTCACCGTAGAATCACTTCACGAGCGATGCAAGGAAACTCCAGTCACGGAAGAAATAGGTTTTTCTACGCGACTTTTCAAGGAGACTTCCCGACTGAGACTATTGTTTGGGAACCGGAGAATGCTACGGGTCGCGATCCATGTATGGAGTCTCTATATGTTTGCCTGCTTTGGTAAGACATTCACTCTCATCGCTTCTTTGTCTCAGCGTGGAGTCAACAGGCTTTTACACCGGCGGCGCATACCTGCCTACAATCTTGCAGCAAAAGGACAGTGCCATCAACGTTAGTCTAGAGCAAACATTCATCGACTACTTGATCATCTACGCCCCCGGGATTGTCGCAGTCATTCTGTCCGTGTTGATGGTCCGTGCACCTGTGGTCGGGCGAAAATGGACTCTCGTTTTCGCGTCTATGTTTACGGGCATGTCTCTCTTCCTCTTCAGTATTGTGAATACGCAGGCGAGCTATGTCGGTATCAACGTGTTGGAGTTCTTTTCCCAGGTCCTCTTCAGCGCACCAGTGAGCAATTCTCTTTTTAATTTTTCTCCTTTGTTGCTGAAAAGACAACCATTGTAGCTTTACGGATGGACTCCCGAGGTATTCCCTACCGCAGTCCGGGGGACTGCGACTGGCTTGGCCGCGTTCTTTGGCAACCTGTTTGGGATTGCTGGTCCACTGATAGCTGCACAGCTATTCAGCAGCACCAATGGGGGCAACAAAGTATTGTACATGGCCGGAAGTTGCCTCTTTGCATGTACGATTTCTATGCTATGCTTCCCAACGAAGGACATGATCGCACCACGGTGAATGGAATACATAGACTGCTCATGTACAAATCATTGGCACGCGCGAGGCTGTGCGCTCATATAGTTGGCCCCTCGACATTTTGTAACTGTAACCAGAGTCTTTGCATCCTGGGGATAAAAGAATTGAATGTCACCAGACAAAAATGCAACACTTGGATAATTGGGTTGGCCATGCCAATGAATAAAACTATGATATACTGTACCATCAACAAAAGGGTAATGTATCAGTAAATTAACACACATCTAAATTGAGCTTACTATATGGTGTCTTATTTTGCTTACAGTATCTGATTACAGACCACATTCAACATCACTACTGACCATCAAAAAATACCATAGTCTTCTAGAGAATTTATCCATAATGCTTTCTAATTACAATTAAGATGTTTTTAGATGTGTATAATTTTACTGATGTGAGAAATAGCTAATGTGATTGTGCAAGCCTTCAAAATATCAAGTGTCAACAAAATTTGCACTGCACAATGTGCACATGAACATCTTCAAGTTCAGGACTGTTATGATATACTATATTTTCAAACTTTTTCACACTTATCATTTTTCTTTTCTTGATCACATGATCAGCATGTGACCATGCAAACAATCACCTGACCTGAGGCTAGACCCATGACGTCATATGACATTATGCCTCATGTATTTAATCTCCACTTCTTCTCTTCTTCTACTTCTATTCCCACTCCACTACTTTATCTTCTTTTAGCAATACTTCTCATGCACTGCTTGGTCTGTGCACAATATAAGATAGACACTTTGCAACTGGAATCCCCAGTCTAATCCATTTGTACTTTGCCCTCAAAGGCTTTGTATTAAGGAAACTCCCTTCCTCTATCTCCTCTCCAGTAGTGTGTATATTGTCCAACAAGTGCTCTGCATTGGAGTCATTGGTATAGCCGTTGCTCCTTGATCTTGGGATGAAGTCCTTGAAGGTCACAACAAGGACTGCTAATGGGGCTGCCAAAGTTCAGTTCAGGTTCAGGTTCAGGTTCAGGTTCAGGGCTTGAGTCATACTTAAGAACTGGTTTGAACCTGGAAATTTAAAATATAATATGAGGTATAAATATTTAGCAAAAGATAATAAAATAAGTATCATTTTGAATTACCAACATAATCAGCACATCCAAACTTTATTTACACTTTGGCCAAACTGCGGTGCCACATCCCACATCACCCATTACCACTATGCCCAACAACCAATCTGGGGATTAATGTGCTCTTAATCCAGATGGCACTCTCAAGCATGCTTCTCAAATAACTTTTTATGAATCTGAGAGTGATGATCACCCTATCCCCCCATCATCTCCCACAGAAGCTTCTTATACTTCCAATTTCCAGGCTGAAAACTGTATATACACTTAATCTTGAGATCTCCGTGGATCTAGTATAACATCCATTTGATCATCTGGTTCCTGCTCACAAGGTTGCGGGTGTTCATCCATGGAAACCTGCTTGGAAGCTTATAACTGATGAGAATGCAGCCACATTAAACACTGTGACAAAGTGCAAATGAACACATACAGCAAGTTATTCTACTATCCAGGCCACTCTCAAGCAATGGAAACCTTACAAAAATGTTGTTCTAAGTGATGCTGAACTTGAAGATGCCAGTGAGTATTAAATTCATACAGTAACAACTATTAGTACTAACTATGGGAATGGAAATGGTAGATGTACTAGGCTCTTGTGAGGATGCAAACAAACACCAATATCTCACAGATGATGAAGACAAGGGTGTGGGTGAAGCTGAGAATGACTACAAACAACTCCAGGCCAAGCGGAAGGCTAATAGCTGAAACAACCACAAAGATCAATACTAGATCCTTAGGTCACAACACTAGTCCTAGCTGGAGAGAGTAGGAGAGGAGGGATATCACAAGGTCTTTGTGGGAAGAAACCAAGTGAACTAGACTGGGGATGCCAGCTGTTGTCCATAGGGCTTTTATACTATTGTCATATGCACACAGACCAAGCTGTGCATGAGAGTACATGTCTACATAAGTATATACAAGGAACAGAGATGAAATACATGATGCACACACATGGTGTGGCAGAATGGAAGAGAAGCATAAGACGGTGATTACCATGTGAAGAAATGGAAGCATAGAGCAGAAATGAAAAGGAAGTCATACAGTAATGAATGTGGGAATGAGATTCAATCTCGTGAGAACATAAATATAACTAAATAGAGAAGGAGTGTCTGTGAGTGTGAGAGAAGAAGAAAGAAAATTTACAAGTCCATTGTTATGTTGTGCAATAAGATAAGATAAGATAAAGAAAGAAAATGAAAATTGTCACTTTGTTATACTACCCCCTCTCTAGGGATTGACTTCCAGGTGATCAAAAGGCAGGTTAGAAGTGTCTGCCTCTGTATGGTTAACATAGGGGTTAAAAAGTTGTTTGAACTGAGTGAATGTCATAGATAATTTTCTAGGAGCATTGGGATGCAAGGTGTGGAAATCGTGGATTGCATCTTGCACACCCTTGAGGTTACCTGCAGGTTCCCAAGTTCTGTCCTTGTCAGAGTAGCCACTCCAATGCATGAGATACTCCAGACTTTTGTGTTTTAATCAGGAGTTGACAATAAAATCAACTTCCCATTCTATGTCACGATCTTGATAAAATGCAAGCAACTCCGGAGAACACTCCGGAGGAACCCTCCAGAGTGCCGCTACCGCTCGGTAAAGATACTTCGTACCTATTGGAATAGTGCCCAGTTCGCATACTTACTCGGTACAAGTGTGCCTTAACCACATACTATAAATTAGCTAGTTCTCTTATCTAGCACCTCAGTTGTTTCGCCCGACTTAGGCAGCGACTGAGGTGAGTAAGATCCCTTCGTACATATTACTTTAGACTAATTACTGTAGCTCCGGACTCTCCCGGACTTTACAGGTAAATACATACATAGTTGTTTCACCTGACTTAGGTAGTGACTGAGCTCTGGACTCTCCCGGACTTTACAGCTCCACTCCTCCAGACCTTCAGACCTTAACAGATCTTCTGTGACTTCTAAAGGTCCAGGCGTAACCACAGGTTGGCCTGTTAATCTTTCTTTATAAGGTTTTACTCTTGAGATGTTTACGACCAGGTGGATTTTGATAGTCTGCGGCAGTTTTAACTTCACTGCATTGGCACTAATCATCTTGATAACCAGAAAGGGACCAATCCACTTCTCTGTGAGCTTTTTAGAAGTGTGTGTCAAACACAAATTTTCTGTGGTGAGCCAAACTTTGTCACCAGATGAATATATAGGGGCATTGGCCCATTTTTTATCTGCTTGGACCTTCTGATGGTCCTGAGCTTCTTTTAAATTGTTGTTAACCTCTTCTAATGTGTTTGCCATGTCATTGGCAAATTCCTTGGCAGCTGGTGAAACGTATCAAGGATCGTCTGAAGACAGATACGTGGAACGTTGAATGCAACAACAAAAGAAGGGGATCTTATCAGGGTAAAGGTACGAGGACGCTCATAGGGACTAGACCACTAAGGTCGCTTGATCACTTTGATCCTTGAGGACGCTGTGTGTAGGACACTAGCAGATGTCTTCAGGAAGGGAAGTGCAACACTCTAGCACAAGGCTGAAGACAAGTGAGATCGACTATAAATGAACTGAGGAGTTCGTCTAGAGGCGTCCCAGTATATATATGTCCAGTGCTTGTACACGGACCAAGGTACAAATACAGGGACTATGCTACATATAGTAAAAGGGTGTAGGGTATGACATCATGTGGGAAACGGATGAGTAAGGCAGTAATGTAATGATGTCATGGGAATCAGATAAGGGTCTGGACCAATGGTGATTAAAAGAATGAGGTCACCATGTGTTAGTCTAGATGCGGAGCTTGGACCGAAGGTCTAGAGTGTAGAGATAAGGGATAAGAGATAGTGGGGTTTACCACGGTCACGTGATCGCGATAAGATAAGATAAGAGGAAAGTGTCTGATAAGATGAATGTATGATCAGTGAGTGATCAGTAGTGATAGCGAAAGGAATAAAGGCGAAAAGTAGCGTTTATTACACTATATACAACAGAGGAATACTAGACAACTAGAATCAAACTGAGGAGTTCGAGTCCAGAGGCCAGGGTTTATATAGCACAGGTAATGACTGCGGTAGGGCTAAGGGTAAGCCTTAAGGGCATAGGGTATGTGTAACAAAGTGACAATTTCTTTTCCTCATCTTATCTTGATCTTATCTTATCAAGCCACGTGATTATCTAATCTCACAACATAGACGTGGACTTGTAACATTTCTCTTCTCTTCTCTTGCGCTCACAGACGCTTCTTCTCCATATAGTTCTCATGAGATCTCATCTCGTTCTCACATTCATTTCTGTATGTCTTCTTTTCATTTCCGCTTATGCTTCCATTCCACTCCCACAGTAATCACCATGTATGCTTCTCTTCCATTCTGCCATACCTCATGTGTGCAGCATGTATTTAATCTCTGTTCCTCTATGTACATACAGTATGTAGTAGTGTACAGCATGGTCTGTGCACATCATGGCACAGTATATAAACCCCAAGGAGCCCACTGGACGTCCTCCAGTTTGGTTCTCTTGGATTCTCCCCTTGAAGTCCTTGAGCCTTGCTCATTCCCTACATTCCTTTATTGGTTACAACATGTGCAGCCTAGAGAGGCCTAGGGCCAATCTTTACGAAGTACAACTTTGAGGTTGTTTCAGTATGACATTGTGTGAGAGATAGCTGAGTAAGGTAAGTATGGAATGACGTCATGGGTATGTGATAAGGGTCTGGACCAATGGTAATTAAGGAAATGCGTTTACCATGAGCTGGTCTAGAATCGGAAGCCAGACCATAGGGTCTAGGCAAGGGTAAAGGGGTAAAGAGAAGGTAAGGTTACCACGATCACGTGTGGGTCATTCCCAGGGTCATGTGATGTGATAAGATAAGATAAAGAAGAAAGAGTTCAAGGTAAAGGGCTTTCTCTTCTCCTTGCGCTCACAGATGCTCTTTCCCTATTTAGTTATATTCTCTTTCTCACAAGATCTCATCTCATTCACACATTCATTACTGTATGTCTTTCTTTTCATTTCTGCTTTATGCTTCCATTCTATTCCCATGGTAATCACTGTGTTATGCTTCTCTTCCATTCTGCCACACTATGTGTGTGCAGCACGTATTTAATCTCCATATCAATATGTCCACATGTAGTAGTGTACAGCTTGGTCTGTGCACATTAGGCCACACTATACTGTATAAACCCCAAGGAACTACTGGACGCCCTCCAGTTTAGTTCTCTTGGTCTTTCCCCTTGAAGATCCTGAGTGTAGCTCAATCTCCACTCTCTTTTATGGTTCAATATGTGCAGCCTAGAGCGGCCTAGGGCCAATCTTACGAAGTACAATCTTCGAGGTTATTTCATTAGAACTAAACTACATTCTCTACTCTGCACGACGACGACAAGAGATGGGTTTCAAGACAGCAAAGGAAATGCTGGCCCCTCTTGTATCAAGTACAATCGCCAGCCCCGTGTGAGCATAAGCCCCCAAGTGTAACAAAGTGACAATTTCTTTTCCTTGATCTTATCTAATCTTATCTTATCAAGCCACGCGATTACAGTGACTCCAAAAACTGTTGCAATGTTTTGGTATTTTGAAGAGATGCCAGTGATGTGAGTGAGGGTGTGGGAATTATGCTTAGTCATAGTGGGATAAAATAGAGTAGACACATCTGGCTTGCCATTGGTACCCTGGTCATGTGATTTGGTGTGGTGCCTGTGACACTATGGATATTTCAAATCATCCATGTCATTGCAACAGTTTTTGTACT
>JBBPQE010000842.1:0-11815 GCA_038092335.1 Boletus vinaceobasis
TGGACTTTATCCCTGCTTGTAAGGCTAAGCTCGAACAACATTTGTTGTGAATGCATGCTGAAGTAATCTGTAGTGCGACATCTTCCAGAATGGTTCCCTGGTACGAGCTTCCTCCAGGATGCAAAGAAATACCGTCAGATGTTGATCGAGTCGATTCTGGGGCCTCACCAATATGTCATGGAGCAAATCGTAGGATGATTATAGTTTCTGTGCTAAATGCATTCCATCTTACTTTGCGCAAGGCAGCGGGCACAGCGATCCCGTCCTTTTCGTCCACACTCTTGGAAGGAGGAGTGGGTCCAGAAGAAGAAGACGTCATAATGTGGACCTCTATGACCGTCCATCTTGGTATGTTTTGATTCTCGATAGCATCCATCTCGTCCCGACATCTTTCCGCAGGTGGATCAGACACAGTACATGATCTTATCCAGGAAATCAATTATGCGCTGATCAGCCACATCTACAGGTCGCCTCTGCCATACATGCATTCTTTCTTGCGATGGTCTTGTTCCCCGAGGTTCAAGCCAAGGCACAGGCAGAGCTCGACGGGGTAGTGGGCAGCGAGAGGTTGCCTTGCTTCAATGACCGTGATTCCCTTCCCTACATCAATGCAGTCTGGAAAGAAGTGCTTCGATGGCACTCTGTTACACCACTAGGTACCGTTTCTGCACCCTGTGACATGTTCGATTATACTCACCGAGCTAAATAAAAACAGCGATGCCCCACGTTGCGTCAGAAGACATTTATTACGAAGGGTTCCTCATCCCCAAAGGATCGTACATCATCGGAAACGCATGGTGAGTATTGTTCTGGCTTCCTTCGATACGTGTATACATACGCATTCACCCCTGATGAACACACGCACAGGGCGATTCTCCGTGACGAGTCCATATATCCAGATCCTGGTGTATTCCGCCCCGAACGGTTCCTCGGGGAGACACCGCAGCCTGATCCCCACATTGTCTGCTTTGGATTCGGGAGGAGGTAGGTCACATTGTCTATTTTCATAATGCGTACACGACCGGGGCGAGCGAACGCTTACCGACCGTTTCGGCCATGCTAGGACCTGCCCAGGTAAGAATCCCCGTTCGGACTCGAACGAAGGAATGACATGCATTGATCGACCGTCACCATTACTTTTCTCTTAGGTTTCCACCTCGCGGAAGCGTCGCTGTTCATCACGGTTGCCATGTCTCTCTCTGTCCTCAGGATTTCAAAGGACGTCGTCAACGATGTTGAAGTTCCCCCCAAAGTCGATGTCAGCTCGGGGACGATTTCGTGAGTACTCTTTCATGGTGTTCGCCGCCGCCTAGGGGTGACACCGATTTCGAAACACCTAGCCACCCGAAGCCATTCAAGTGCCGGATCACTGCCAGGTCCCCAAGGGCCGAAGCCTTGTTGCGCGGTTAATTTGACTTGTATCTCCTTCCACGTCATGGTGTATTCTACAACAGCGCGATTACGTGAAGAGCGAGGGTTGGGTCGAACGGACAAATATTACTTTTTTCGAGGTACAGGACATGTTTTGACGGGCTTCATGGTGGGGAGGCAGCAGCACCTCCTTCAAAGGAACGTGACCAGTCGATCGGTGGATACCTATTCCCCGGCCTCCAGTAGGGGACCTTGTTCCAATCCAAGAAAAAGAACTTGCGAATCAAATAAGCGTTGCGTTTACCTAGCTACGCCGACTTGCGCGTTCGCGAACGTCTCATCTAAAAGTTTAACATTCTGGGAAAAGTCAACAAGGAACTTATTTGCTTCGGCAGTGCTCTGGGTGACATCAGGTCCGAAATTTATCTAGTTGGGCTGGGGAGCTGGAGATGGGCATTGGGCAACTCAATTTTGTTGTTGCGCCGGCTTGTTCCAGGTCACTAGAGGAGACATATGGGTCCCATCACAAAAACCCGAAAAAGTTGATAAACCAATATACCCAACTTGAATGCAGTGCCCGTAAATTTCTGAGCATGCAATATAATGTCAGGAGAGCAGCAATGTATTGTTGAGGCATGATGCTTGTTGAAAGTACTTCAGGTGAACATAGAACAGGATTGTTTCACATGAATGGACTCATGCTCTCGTGATACAGAACAGAAGACCACAACCAATACCTGACAGGGAATTCAAAACCTGCGGCCACATGTAGAGATGCGTATGGGAGCATTTACTAGTTGCTATTGGTTACACTCCCCCTCCCCACTGCCATCTCTAACCGGCTGGCTGAGCGTATCAGGCACTCAGGAAGTTCTCCGCCTTCTCCGACCGTGGTACAATCCTACACTCGAATGGCTTGACATGGCTGCAAATCCCGTCGTTAGCAAATCCACACCGGGGCGGCTTGATAAGCTCACCGCACGATCCCCTCCGTGGAATCATACCTCGGCACACATTCCACACCATTCTCCACACGTCTCGACACATCCAACGTCGCTAGCGCCATGGTGATATATGTGAAGATGGTCAATTCTGCCAGGCGCATACCCGGGCACGACCGCCTTCCCCACCCGAAACACACTTCGCGCGGGTCGAGCTGCTGATCTTCGCCAAGGAACCTCTCCGGGTCGAACACGTCCGGATCGGGATAGGTCTCTGGATCGGATAGCATAAACCTACACCAAGCATGTCATGTGCATGAGATCCCGAATCGGCGTCTCTCGACAAGTCACGAACCAAATATTCGGGAAAAGAAATGTTCCTTTGGGGATTAAATATCCCTCGTAAATGATATCCTGTGTGCTGGCATGGGGTGCTAGCGGTACAAACACTTTAGTCAGACCAGAAATACACATGCGCGGAGATACGTACCGAATGGAACCACCGCATGCCAGCGAAGAAGTTCTATACAGACCGCATTTACGTACGGAAGCGCATCACGATCCTCAAAGGTAGGAAGTCTGTCGTGCCCGACGACAGCATCCACTTCCGCCTGCGCCTTTTTCAGAACTTCTGGGTACATTGTCATGGCAAGGAAAAATGCAGATAGCGCAGACGGTGTCTGTTACCGTGCTCTTCAGTGTGGCTTCTATTGTCCATTAAAAAAATCCAACTCACCGTATCTGATGAACCTGATAAATCGTAGAATCACGATTAATGTAAGCTGAATCATCTCGAGAGGAATATCCGTAAGTCATACCCAGGTACATGGAAAAAGAAGCCTGCTTCAGAGTCTCTTCTTGTTCAGAAGTGACACCTTCCTGAAGCACCCGTGATACAAACGATGGCGCAGCATCGCCCTTTGCCTAACCCGCATCGGCACAGAAGCACTACGAATCCGAAGAGCAAACATACCAGGTGCTCCACAACGAAGTCGTATGGCGCGTTCGTCGCGTCGCTCAGCTGTTTTCGCCATCGTCTTACATCTTTGTGGAAACCACCTCCAGGGAACCACTCAGGCAAGTGCCGCACTAGCCGAACCCTTCAAACAACCGAAATGGATGGAAGACACCCGCAAAACGTACAGATCGGAAGAACGTCTACCAGAAACAGCCCGGACGTCGCGATCAGCGAGAGGTTGTGTACGGCGTTGCTAGCCATCTCCACCAGCGGATCACCATCTTCTTGGACGCTATAACCGTGCGAGACCTTCAGGATCACCGAGCATGCCGTTCTGACCCAGGATCTCACTTCAGTATTACAACCGGAGGATAATCAATGCCGCACCTATGACAATGAGCGATCAGACCGCCGGGGTCCTTCAACAGACTGCGTAGGAATTTTTTCGCTTCCGCTTCTTCGGCGGGGTAGAACGCCTCTAGGCTATTCTTGGTCCCAATCTGCTGATGAAAGAACTTGCGATGTTTTCGGAACGTGTCACCGTATTGTAGAAAACCCGTGGAATTACCCCAACCGACAAGGTCACAGCTCAATGTAAAGTGGGGCCTGTTGGACATGATAGCACTCTTCTTCTCGAGTAGTTCTTTGGCCACATTGGGAGAGTTGAGAACGACGTATCGCTTGCCCATCAAGTTGAAGGACATGATAGGGCCTGGAGTAGAATGAATGATGTGCGTAATCTTCCGTGAAGCGTATATCCACTTGCCATATTTTCTGCTCAGAGCCCCCCACGTTTTATACGGAGCATCTATCCCAAAGTCGAAGAGATTACCGATGAGTGGCCACCCAGGCGGCCCAGGCGGGAACGGAGTCTTCTTTCTCCAGACAAGACGCCCAACGATATACAATGCCAGACCGGTAAGGCAGACATCAAGGACGTGAACCCCCATGATTGCAAGTCGACGGGATTGTGATACGAGAGACAATCGGAAGCTGGGCTACGATCAATGTTAATGGGATTCGAACGAGCTTTATATCGTAGGTTTCCTGGGTTTGAACGGGAGTGACAGAGTAAGAGTGCCTGTAAAAGCGACTGCGCGAGTGACTGATCTGGATCGGGGTCACCCATGTGTTGCTCCAACTCTGATAACCAATAAAGCAGACACTAGCACTTGACCAAAATCGTAAGCACTCCCTCTCCATTCTTGAGATAGATCGGGTGTATGTGTGCGACGTGGAGGACAGAAAGCGTGCACGGGCATTTGGTGGATTTCGAAACAGGCCAGCAATTGAGATACGAGTTGCCCGTAGCCCAACTTGGCCCAGCTAGTCCCCAGTGCTGGCACTGGAGGCAGCGCGCTATCACTTTTCCATGATTGTCGCGGTTAGACGTGCCGCATGGTGTAGGTGACAGTCTGGCATACACACTAGGAAGAAATCGGAAGATAATCGCCACCTCCTTGCGTTTGAAGAGACTTTCCAGGAGGTACGAGACGGCGAGAACGTCCAGGAATTGGACAGTTTGGGGTCCAGTTTGCCACTTCGTATGGGTAGTCAGCCGCGGCAGCTTTCGGCAAGGTGATGGGACATCACAGTTTCAAATGCAATCATATACCGACATTCAGGTTCCGTTCCCTATGCTGGTTACTGTCTTGCACGTCGCCTCGCCTTGCCCCCCAACCTGCCTGCCGCCTGCCGCCCACCCACTGCCTCCCCCAATCATCAGGAAAAAGCAAATTGTATGATAGCACTTGACATATTATATAGCCGATGTCAGGCAGTAGCCCAACGAGCTTCAAGTGAATTCTTGTCCCTTTGAAGAGACGATCAACGATGAGTCATTGAATGAGAGGGAGGGCAAGACGGCAAGCCAGCAAAGTGGGAGAATTGCCGAGTGAGAGGGTGGGAGGGAGAATGATGCAATGCGCGATCGCGCACGTTGTGTCGTTCGTCGTCGTTGGCCGTTGAAGGGCGAGGTGAGGGCGAGGGCGAGACGTTGAGCAAGGAACGACGCAACGCGCGATCGCGCGCGTTGTGTCGTTCCTCGTCGTCGTCATTAGCCGAGGGTGAGTCTGGGCGAGGGCGAGGGTGAGACGGTGAACAAGGAACGATGCAACGCGCGATCGCGCACGTTGCGTCGTTCATCGTCGTTGGCCATCGAAGGACGAGGTGAGGGTGAGGGTGAAGGCGACGAAACTCGAGCAAGTAGAGTGTTAGGTTTGAGCTCCGACAAGCTGCGGCATGCTTGCCGAACGTCGAGATCAAGACGACGGCGGGTCTGTCTGGCCTGAAGAATCTGGTGCTCGTGCATCCATGGCTCCAGTGCCCTCCCGCCCCTGCCCTTCCTTCCGCAGAAAGTCTGGAAATTGGACTGTTTGGGGGAATGTTTGGGGGTCAGCATGGGGTAGTATGGGGGTACGCCTTCCCACATGCAAATGTCATGGCGCGATAAACACCCTGAGAATCACCGCTCGAGACCAACGGGCCCCTCAGCGGAAACGTGATGCAAGATAAGCTCAAGCAGCGGCTGATAAGACGCGGCGATGAGAGGGCGACGAGTCGATGCCGAGTCGAGATATCCCGAGGACGCCCGTAGTTCTGTGACCAACGCGTCCATCTTGTCATCTTCAATTGACGACGAGATATAGGGTGGCGCCGGGTCGTGATATAGGCCAATCTCCGCAGGAAGACAGTTGTTATAGTGCCTTCCCTCAGGCTGTCCGAGCCAGGCCAGGACAATCGACACAAGACTTAGGCACCCGCGCATACCCGTACCCGCGACCCGCACGCCGGGTTACCCCTACCCGTGCCAATGCCTGATATGCATTGATCCCAAGCTAATACTCTTATCAGTCACGGCATGTGCGTGAAAACCTGAATTCTATCAATCCGAGGTGAGATAGTGACTCAGATCAAGAGAAAGCACCTGTAACATATTAATTGTCTACTGCGTCTTTTCTCTTGTAGTCACCGGTACCACCCTCAGCTCGGCGCTGATTTTTTATCAGCTCGGCTCCTCGGGGATCCCGTGGTTGCCAAACCCAGCTGGGTTGCTTTACTTAAAAGCAAGTCCAGCTTGCTGTCACAATGCCCATTCACCGAATCCGAGATGACAGCGTTCTTGGGTTCATTGAGTCTCGATTATCCACAAGGCGCTCTTGGTGAGCATAGTAGCTGTATACAACAAGGCCAACCAGACGTAACGCCATCTCCCAGATACCTCAAAGTGGACAAGGACAATTGCCTTCCTTGGTGTCCTTGTCATCGTATCGCGCGTCGTCAAACTCGTCCAAGGCATCAAGGTACGTTGTGTTTATGACGAGATTCATGCTACCGAGAGACAGAGTGCTGACAATGACAACAGTGTGTCGGTTCACTGCCCGGTGTCCGTATCCCACTTTCGCCATTGTCCATCCCAAGTAACCTTCTACCCGTTACGTGGTGGAACCCCAGTGAGAACTTCCCAACAAACACGTCTCTATTCTGACACGACTTCCCACCAGATTTTGTGTTCATATGGAAATGGCGGAAGAATCGAAACGGTGGGCGATGCATTGGTTACTCCCCGACTTTCAATAACCTTGCGCTAGTTTATGATCACTTTGGTCGCGATACTGTGTCATTCGTACCGTTCCTCCTTGGTGCTCCGACCCTGTTCACTCGATCCCTGGAAGTCGGAAGGCAGGTTCTGTTGGGAGGGTTGAACGCGTTTGACAAGCCAGCTTTTACAGCTCCTTACTCGTCAGTCTACATATCACCTGCACAGGCTTGCTTCAGGTCTCGCTCACCTCATCCACATCACCGAACAGATACTGGGGTCCGAACATCATCGATGCATACGGTGACCAATGGCGAAAACACCGTAAGATCTCCACTCCTGCGTTTAACAACGACACGTACGTAGTCAGAATTAAATTCCAAGTGCAAGTGAGCGATGTTAAGTTGTCGTTGCCACCGACTCGAAGGTACGCCGCTGTCTGGGACGCCTCACGCAAACTCTTTGTGGAAATGGTAACCGCGCAAGATTGGGCCTCGAAAGACGTCGTCGAGGTGCCTAGTGTCAACTCGGTCATGTTCAAGGTCCTCTCTTGCTCCCTCTGGAAACATAATCGTTCACAATCGTGACTAATCTGCTCATCTATCTTCGTGGCAGTTTTCGCTCGTCGTTTTTACGTCGGTTGGATTTGGAGAGCCGTTGACGTGGTCTAACCCACCTGGTCTAGGCGATGAACTCAGCGTGCAAGAATGCCTCGATATTATCACGAAAACAATTAAACTTGCTATGGTTGTCCCTTCCTGGGCATGGAAACTGCCTTTTGAATGGTTAGCACATACTGAAACAAAGACGAGGCATACTTGTTTCTTGACAATTACCGCAGGATACAACGCCCGCGCCGAGCCTACGATACCATGCACGCATTCGTGCGGTCCCGAACCAACAAGATACTACGAGAGACCATTCGATCCGAAGCAGCCGAAGGGGTCACTAAACCCGGCAAAGATCTCTTCTCGCTTTTGATCCGTGCTTCGGAAGATATGGGAGGCAAGAGGAGCCTCAGTGACGACGTATTGGTGAGTCGATTCCTGGCCTTCTCTGTCAGCAAGAAAGTGTGGGCGGTGGGATGACGTGTTTTCTTTCTTCTTCTTTGCCTCAGATCGGCGACGTGTTCTCCTTCTTGTTTGCTGGTCATGGTAGGTATATTACTCTGGCATATCAGGTTCTATTCCGACGTGTGGTTCCGGGGAATAGACTCGACGGCCCATGCCTTGGCAGCGACCCTTGCGCTCCTGGCTCTGAATTTTGACATTCAAGAGGAGCTTGTCTCACATGTGCGAGAGGTGACAGAAGGCAGGGGCGACGACACCCTGGTAAGCATGTATATACTCCAAGCCACGTCACCATTTGGTCTGATTTTGGAACACGTGAATCATGAATCTTCAGCTCCATGAAGATCATAACAAACTTGACAAAATACTCGCAGCATACCACGAAGCTATTCGAATGTTCCGTGAGTCACCTGATCAGGTCCATCAATGACGTTCCCTGAACTCGCCATGGATCATTGTAGCTCCCGGACCAATCGTCCCCCGCGAAGCCCAGCGCGACATCGCTCTCGACATCTCTGATACCAATAAACCAAACATGTTGGTCCTGAAGAAAGGTACCCAAGTAAGTCATTCTTGGTCTCATTGCGATCATCCATCTCTATCAATGTTAATGTGAATCGATATCAAGGTCGTGGTCGATCTCGTCGGTCTGCGTAAGTGGGCACCGTCTGTTCATTTAAAGTGGCTGTCATCTTGATTATCTCCTCTAGATTATCACCCAAAATACTTCCCTGAACCAGAAGTCTATCGACCCTCACGATGGTATGCCAAGAGGCAGGATCAAAGTTCGGATGTAAAGGAAGGTACTGCGGACTTTGTCGGATTTAGCTTTGGTGCGTATCACAGCGGACGTAGGTTGACGTCGATTAATGCGACCCTCATATTTAAAACGTCAGGTCCTCGCGCCTGTATCGGCCGTAAGTACTCCACGACAGAAGCTGTGTGTTTCCTTGCACATCTACTCCGTGACTGGCGGGTCGAACCCTTGTTGGCGAAGCGTCCAAACGGGCAAGTCGAGAGCGCGGATGAATGGCGGGAACGAGTTCTCCAAGTGGGAGTCATACTGACATTGGGTATCAAGGATTATGGTCTCCGATTCGTGCGGCGCTGTGATATGAAGTAAGATTAGTCGTGTTTCAAATCGACTAGAATTTGTACTACTTATGGTTGCCAACGGTGTGACATGTACGCTTGCACTTGATTCGTGGGGGATCGAGCTGAAGGTTCGTGTACCCGGACGCGACCCCATTGAATGGGTCCAAGCCCCTACTATAGGACCCGATATCTAAACGCCCAAGACCTCTCTCCGTGGCCCTCCAGTCCAACGCTCAAAGATGGGTGGAGAAGGCCCGTCCGTGAGGTTTAACGCCGAGGTTCGCCAGGGTGGCACGTCCACGAGGCCGCTTGGACGACAAGCAGCTTGACGAGGCCTACAATCGTGTACACCATTTTTTTCTCGAGAGGGTCAGGCAGCTCGTCGGACTCGGTTGGGAGTAGCATGAAACAGATGGTATTGTGGTCAGTCTTTCAGTCCTTCCGGCGTCCGCTCACCGACGACGGCCCGTCACTCACAGATTCCTTGCTTGCGTTCCTGAGCTACACACGCATTCTGCCATCATACTGGGGCGATAGACATGTCCGTGTTGAGCTGCGTCTCCCCCGCACTGCTAATGCCTGGTTCAAACCTTGTCATGTCCAACAATGGAAAAACATGTTCAAAAGATCGGGACTTTTTGAGACACGGAGACGAAGATCTTACGGTCTTGAATCTGCACGGGATCGTTACGCCGATGCATACAGTACCTCTACGTCGACGTTGAAATCCCACTCCATGATATCTTCAACTTTCTCCAATGTCTTATCCCGGACATGCTCGTTATCATTCGGATTGATGATATCGATGACGTTGGGGAAGAAGAGACTACGCAACGCCTTCCATCGTCCACCCGGGTGAAGGACTACGCTGCGCCTTGATCGAAACAACATTCTGGGTCGTCATCGTTACCTACCACCATCTCAACGGTTCGCCTCGCGCAACCTCTTTTAGACGGGCTGGTCACCAGACTAGGTTGTCTACATGATCGGAAGGGGGCGGTCGTGTTATCCGACAAGTCCCACAACATCACGCGACACCGAAATTTGCAGACTGCGGTGCAGAAAGATTAGCGGTTGAACTTTGTTGTCAAGTTCTTGCTTCAAGTCACTTTGTGCCTTCCATACAATGTAGTCTCGAGACGCTCTGGGAAGGCGCTTAGTTCTCGAGACTTTCCGCGTCGCGCGCTAGTGAAACTTGGAAACATCTGCTTCCCGTGTTTACTCAAGCTTCTATGGAAAGCCTATGTTATAACGGACCACGGTCGCGCTCTTTCGGGCTACCAGAAATGGTCACCGATGCTTGATATAACAGGTCGAGACTACCAAGTCACTAGAGGACAGGTGCGTCGCGCACGGGGCAGTGGTCACCTGTCTTGGCTACGGTTGAACGGCCCTGATTGTAGGTGTTTTCCTAACTCAGGAACCTGAAGAAGGGACTGCTAGTACCCTTTTCCCCGCACCCTAGATAGCCCGGTACTTGCGTCGTTGACACGAGGTCTGTGTAACGACTTCAAGGATTGTTGCGAACAAACGGATATTTTCTTGGTAAGTCGATTGATACCTTTCTATAACTCCTGGGCACCAGGTTCGTTCTTGTTTCAAGTACTCACAACCGCCCTTTCAAAATTCGGACGGATCCCACCCGGCGAGGCAGTTGGCAACTCTCCACCCTTCCTCGTCCGACGTTAGTGTCTCCCCACCAGCCAGGCTTCATCCCGAGGCTGTGACCAGACTTCCCGTTTGGTATACTCTACCTTCCAATGCTCCTTCGCGCCAATTTTGTCTCAACCCCGGGCCACCGTTCCGAGTCCATCACGCGTGTGCTGCCCTGTCTAACACTATTATTAACCAAGTGTTGCTTAGGCCATAAATTTAGGTCATGGTGATTGGCCAAACCCCAACCAAGGTCGCCCACTGTCCTCCACCCACTAGCGCTCCTTCATCGTGAATGACCAAGACAGTATCTTTCGTCGATGTCTGCCTCTTCGGAGTAGGGCTTTATCTTGTCAAACGGCTGCTGGATTCGAGACGCACCACTCCACTTCCACCTGGACCTACTGGGTGGCCAATGATTGGTAACATCTTCCAGATATCTTCCGAGAAAAGCTGGGAGGATTTTGCAGCCATGGGGAGAAAATATGGCACGCACTTGTTTCTTATCGTGGTACAAGCCGTTCTCACGATTTTACTACTATCTCAGGGGATATTTCGTCCATAAGTATCCTGGGGACGCGCTATGTCGTTCTCAATTCATCTAGGGCCATCTCGGCCGTACTCGACAAACAGAGCATCAAATCTTCGGACAGACCACATCTGATCATGGCAAACGACTTGGTCGGGTGGGGAAAGGGAATGCTCTTTACGGATTGCAATGATCGGTTCCGCCGGTATCGCAAACTTTTGTATCAATTGTTCGGAACCAGAAGTAGCACCGCGGCATTCCACTCGATTCAAGAGGAGGAGACCCACCGGTTCTTGCGCAATGTGTTGCGGAAACCTCACGATCTGGCCGATCATATACGCTAGTAAGTGCATCTTGATCGCAACAACATTCTGGGTCGTCATCATCACCTACCACCATTAGCACTGCTAGCGCCATCACTCTCAAGGTGGCCTACGGATATGGCGTCCAAGAGGGGAAAGATCCATTTGTCGAATTGGCGGACCAAAGCATGGCCATGCTTTCGCTGGTTACAGCTCCTGGTGCCTTCCTGGTGGACTTTATCCCTGCTTGTAAGGCTAAGCTCGAACAACATTTGTTGTGAATGCATGCTGAAGTAATCTGTAGTGCGACATCTTCCAGAATGGTTCCCTGGTACGAGCTTCCTCCAGGATGCAAAGA
>JBBPQE010000843.1:0-11781 GCA_038092335.1 Boletus vinaceobasis
CCTGGAAGTCGATCCCTAGAAGGGGGGTAGTGTTACGAAGTGACAATTTCTTTTCTCTATCTTTTCTTTGATCTTATCTTATCTAATCTTATCAAGCCACGCAATTATCTTATCTCACAACATAGACATGGACTTGTAACTATTTCCTTCTTCTTTCCTCGCGCTCACGGACGTGTTCTCTATTTAGTTATATTCTCTTTTCTCACGAGATCCAATCTCGTTCACACATTCATTACCGTATGTCTTCTCTTTAATCTCCGCTCTATGCTTCCATTCTTTCCCACGGTTATTACCGTCTTATGCTTCTCTTCTCTTCCATTCTGCCACACCATGTGTGTGCAGCACGTATTTAATCTCCGTTTACAATATGTCTACATGTAGTAGTGTACAGCTTGGTCTGTGCGCATTAGGCTGCACTATATAAACCCCAAGGAACTACTGGACGCCCTCCAGTTTAGTTCTCTTGGTCATTCCCTTGAGATAAAGTCCCCTTCCTAAGTCCTCTTCCATAGTCTCTAGTGATAAGCCTAGGATCCAATTGCTAAGGATCTTCAAGGTTGTTTCATGATGCACACACATGGTGTAGCAGAATGGAAGAGAAGCACAGGACAGTAATAACTGTGAGAAGGAATGGAAGCATAAGCAGAAATGAAAGGAAGAGTTATACAGAAATAAATGTGGGAACAAGTTTGGATCTCATGAGAACATGGATAGAGAAAGAGTCTCTGCAAGCATGAGAGAAGAAGAAAGAAAAGTTACAAGTCCATGTCTATGTTGTGAGATTAGATAATCATGTGGCTTGATAAGATAAGATAAGATAAGATGATGAAAACTATCACTTCATTACATCATGTGAATATAGATTTAACTGAAGAAAGAAAAGTTACAAGTTCAAAAGATTAGATTAGATTAGATTAGATGAAAAGAGAAATTGTCACTTCATTACACTATCACCCTTCTAGAGATTGACTTCCAGGCAATCGTAGGCGTGCTTCAAAGATTCCAGCATAGTATAGTTGATGTAAGAATTAAATAGGCCCTTGAACTGGGCAAAGGTCATAGATGAGGAGCTTCAGAATGAAGAGAGTGAAAGTCTTTAGTAGGGTCTGGCATGCCCTTCAGATTTTCTGTAGATTCTCATATGCAGTCCTCATCTGAATACCCTTTCCAATGAACAAGATACTCAAACTTTGGGCATTTAAGCTGTGAGTTGACTATAAAGTCAACTTCCCATTCAATGTCACAATCTTCTATGACTTTGACTGGTCCAGGTGCAAACATAGGTTAACCCATTAATCTTTCTTTATTGACAATAGGATGGATTTTCATGGTTTTAGGTAATTTTAGCTTAATGATATTGAAGTTGACTATTTCCACTACTGGGACTAGCCTAATGAACAGGTGTGTGCATACTGCTTGCACCACAGCCAAGGTGAATTGTGGTATGTGGTTCAATACAATCATCCAAGGTAATCTGTGGTTTTTTCATATATTATAAAGATAAAGCTTTGCCATGTTTAATGTGGTGGCTGAAGCGAATAGTGGGATCGCTTAGCAGATACAATGATTGGCTGAATGAACAACAACCAGAATAATAAGACATATAAATGATAAGACGTATAAATGATAAGACGTATAAAAGGATAAAGCGTAGACATGCATAGACTTGTAGGATATCACGTTGATCCTGTAATCCATTCTGAGTTTCAGTAACCAGCAACAGATGCCTTGTGAGAATCGTTGAGTGACTTGCTTAGCACTCAAGCTATTGGAAAATGTAGACACCAATAAACAAACTGGGGAGAGTTCATCTAGAGGGCCTGGTATATATAGGGTTGTGCTAGGTGCACGGACCATGATACAAAATAGGTACAAGTACATAAAAGGAAAGTAATGGGCATAGGGTATGATGTCATGTGGGAACAGAACAACCAAGGGGTAATGGAGATGACATCATGGGAATGCGATAAGGAATCTAGAACACAGAGATTAAAAGAATGAGGTTACTGTGTGGAGTCTAGATATGGAAGCTCGGACCGAAGTCTAGAGCATGTGATAGGAGTAAGTAAAGAATGTGAAGTAAAGGAAGGATTACCACAGTCATGTGATAGGTCATGTGATGTGATAAGATAAGATAAGAGTCTGATAAGTGAGCAAATGATCACTGGTAGTGATCAGTAGAGAATGTTAAGTAAAAAGAGAGAAATGAAACAATGAAGTGCAATGATTCGTTACAGTGGCAGTCTTCTTCATGGGAATAAATACTGTCTCTTTCAAGAATCAATCAACAATCACTAGGATCAAGTTGAAACCCTGACAGGGTGGCAGATCTGTGGTAAAATCTGCAGATACATCTTCCCAGGGTCCTTTTGGAATAGAAAGAGGATTTAATAAATCAGCTTTTGACTGATTTGTTGTTTTCATTCATATGCAGCAATCACATCAGGATATGGATGACCAGTGACTGGAGAGTCATGACAGTTTCACAATATTTTCATTTTCATTTCATCTTTGTCAGGGATGTATACTTTGTCTTCCTAATATAGTACAGTAGTTCATCTATGTGACATATATTGTGTTCTTTGCATAGTGCAGCAACCTCACTTTCCTTAAGCAGATATGTCTTTGCTTTAATGAGTTTTAGTATTTGTTCACCTTCATCATGAATTTCAACTCTGGTCTGAGTTCATACTTGCTCTGGCAGTATTATAATTATACCCTTGTTATTGTCTGTGATTCCTTGGACATGAACTTCTCTTTGAGATAAGGTGTTGTCATATCCTGTACAACTCCTTAAGTTCTTTCCACTTCTCCAGTCTCTTCTGAGACACTCTGACCAACTCCAGTGCAATCTCATGTGAGACACATCTCTGAAGTTCCAGACTTTCATATATGCTTCCATATTTAGTCTTCCTTGTATTCTGTTCTCCTTTTGTATTAGTTCCACATCATAGATACTTCAGATCCTGTGCTCACGTAGAAGCACAGCTCCATTTCCTGTTTATCTGACTCTGTTCCTCCTTACAAACCCATTACTGATCACTTCTGTAATACTCCTTTGAACTCTGTATATAAACTCCAGAACAACTCCTGTAACTTTAGTTTGTAATCAACTTAGATACAATCCTCTAAATCCTACCTTTATCTCTCCTCTAAATCCCTTCAAATCCCTGCTCTGAAATATTGGACTGAGCCCAAGCTTGGCACAGCACATAAGCTGAAGCCAAGTCCTTCTGACAAACCCCTAAAACTCCAGAATTCTGGAGTTCCACAAGGAGATTGCACAGTCTTAACAGGTGTTGGCTTTTACGTTTGTTATGCCTGGTTTGTATACAAATGAATATTTAAAGTGTGAAACGTATCAAGGATCGTCGAAGACAGATACATGAGAATGTTGAATATAACAACAAAGAAAGGGACTTTATCAGATAAATCTTGGTACAAGAACGCTTGTAGGGGATAGACCACTAAGGTCACTTGATCACTATGATCCTTGAAGAATACTGTGTGTAGGACACTAGCAGATGTCTTCAGATCGATAAGTGGCTCTCTAGCATACTGGCTGAAGACAAGTGAGATTGACTATAAACAAACTGAGGAGTTCATCTAGAGGCGTCCCAGTATAGATACGTCCAGCGCTTGCACACGGACCAAGGTACAAATACAGAGACTATGCTATATATAGTAAATGGGCATAGGGTATGACATCATGTGGGAATTGGATGAGTAAGGTAGTAATGTAATGATGTCATGGGAAATGGATAAGGGTCTGGACCAACAGTAATTAAAAGAGTGAGGTTACCATGTGTTAGTCTAGATGCGGAGCTTGAACTGAAGGTCTAGATATGTGATAGGGGTAAGCAGAGAATGTGATATAAAGGAATGGTTACCACAGTCATGTGATAGGTCATGTGACGTGATAAGATAAGATAAGTGTCTGATTAGAGAACGGATGATCAATAGTAGTGATCAGTAGAGAACATTAAGTAAAGAGAAAGAAATGAAACGATGCAGTGCAACGATTCATTACAAAGTGTGTGAGTCACTGATACTATCTTGCTTGGCAATGGTTCAAGTCTTGGCTTTTCATAAAATATTGAAGGTTTGCATGATCATTCCATATTTTATATTGAAACTTTGCTTCTTCTAGATATTGGCACCAGATTTCTAAGGTGCAGATAATAGATAACATTTCTTTGTCAGCAATTGAATAGTTACATTCTTCTGGTGACATTGAGTGGGATGAGTAAGTGACAAAATGCCACTTCTTGTAACGAAGTGACAATTTCGCTCTTTATCTTTTCTTTTGATCTTATCTTATCTAATCTTATCAAGCCATGCATTTATCTAATCGCACAACATACAGTGGACTTGTAACTTTCTTTCCTTTCTTCTCGCGCTCACAGACGCTTATAGTCATATTCACGTTCTCCCAAGATCTCATCTCGTTCACACATTCATTACCGTATGCACTTCTTTTCATTTCCGTCCTATGCTTCCATTCCCTTCACACGCTATGCTTCTCTTCCATTCTGCCACACCATGTGTGTGCAGCATATACTTAATCTCCGCTCTCATATGTACTTATGTAGTCATGTACTCTCACGCACAGCTTGGTCTGTGCGCATATGCCAATAGTATAAAAGCCCTATGGACAACGGCTGACATCCCCAGTCTAGTTCACTTGGTCATTTCCCATAAAGACCTTTAGATCCTTCCCTGCAAGAGGATCAGTGTACGATGTCTCATCCCTTCCTTTCTCCTACTCCTCCATCCGTCTGATAGAGTCCAGTCAGTGACACTAGTCGTCAGACCTATCAAAGTCTACTCCATCGATTCCTGATATGGCCTAGTCAGCCATGGATACAGCAACCTAAGGACCCCATTGACTGAGTTCCCTTTGTGGTTGTTTCACTTCTCATCTTTAAATAATGAAAGCACTGCTCCAGTTGCACAATCAGATGCATTTATTTTTAAACAGAATTGACAATTGTTATCAGAATATGCCAAGACTAATTCTGTGGTGAATTTTTCTTTTAATGTGTCAAATGAACATTGCTGGGATTCAGTCCAAGTGAATTTGATATCCCTTTTCAAAAGATCATTAAGCAGATGTGTGACTTGCACATAGTCCTTAATGAAGCATTGATAAAAATTGGCAAGGCCAAGGAAACTCTGGACTCCTTTTATGATAGTTGTTTCTGGCCATTTCAAAATAGCTTTAACTTTGGCATCATCTATGTGGATGCCATCTTTTCCCATGATCATTATAAGGAAATTTATGTACTTCTGTCTTAGAAAATATGCATTTTTCTGGTTCCACAAAGAGGTTGAAACAACCTTGAAGTCCTTAAGCTTTTAGGACCTAGGTTATCACTTGAACTCAGGAATGTAGGGGATATGATCTCAAGGGGAGAAACCAAGAGAACCAAACTGGAGGACATCCAGTGGGCTCCTTGGGGTTTATATACTGTGGCATAATGCACACAGACCAAGCTGTACACTACTACATATGGGCATAGAGGAACAGTAATTAAATAGGTGCTGCACACACATGATGTGGCAGAATGGAAGAGAAGCATGAACGGTAATAACCGTGTGAAGAGAATGGAAGCATATGACGGAGATTAAAAGAAGTACATATGGAAATGAACGTGGGAACGAAATTGGATCTCGTAAGAAGTGAATGTAACTAAAAGCGTCTGTGAGCGCAAGGAGAGAAGAAAGGAAAGTTACAAGTCCAGCGTATGTTGTGAGATAAGATAAACATGTGGCTTGATAAGATAAGATAAACATGTGGCTTGATAAGATTAGATAAACGCGTAGCTTGATAAGATTAGATAAGATAAGATCAAAGAAAAAGATAAGGAGTGAAATTGTCACTTCGTTACAGAGGTCATTTTGTTCAAGATATTGCAGAACTTCATGTACAATCTTATCATGTTCCTCTTGATTATCTGTTTTTGTAAACATCATCAGGTTATTGATATAGATGACAACCATATTGTTCATGTCAGCAAAGATTTCATTCATCATCACTTGGAATATTCCAGGACTGTTGCACAGCCTGAAATACATAAAGAGGGGTTTGTATGTGTCATAAAAGCAGATGAAAGCAGCTTTTCATTCATTGCCTTCTTTGATCCAGACTTTGTTGTATTCCCAATGTAAGTCCATTTTCATAAATAATTTAGTCTCTTTGAGCTTATCAACAAGCTGACCAATTAATGGCAGTGGGTAGTTATTTTTAACAGTGTGTTCATTAAAATACTGGTAGTCTTGAACCATCCACTTCTGTTGAGCTGTATGAATTGCAGCACTTGTGTGTGCAAGGGAGAAGGCTCAGTACTCACAGAAGCAAAGAGGAAGGGATAAAATCACTTGTATTAGTATGGTGCATAGGGCTGCCTTTATATATGATACAGATAGGTATGATTATCTAATCTAACCTAAATATGTAAATAGGGGTTGGAACTTATAGTAGCTAATAAATAGCGCATGTTCAACACTCCCCCTCGCTAAAAGTTAGGTGGGCTTGTAAGCAGAAAATTGTGCTAGTAAGCTGCAAAAGGATAAAGGAAGAAGATGCTGAAAGCTGCCTGCTGGCAACTAATAAAAAGTCAAACCAAGTACTGCCCTGAACTTATTAAATTTGATATGACCTAAGTTCTTGGTAAATATACTAGCAGGATTGTTATTTCCCTTAATGAAATAGAGGGTGGCTCTGCCATCAACAATGACTTTGCATACAAAGTGGTAGTGAATGTCAATGTGCTTACTTCTCTTTTCTGTGATAGGATTTAATGCCATAAAAATGGAACCCTGATTGTCATCACAGATTTGGATTGATAACAGCTTGTACCCAAGTTCCTTTAGGAGGGTACTAAACCAGATTGCTTGGCAGCTACAATCAGAGAACGCCATATATTTAGCTTCTGTGCTGGATAAAGCAACAGACTGTTGGGCATGAGATGACCAGGAAAATATTCCACCTGCTAACTTAAAGAAGTAGCCAGTTTGAGAACAGTGCATTGTAAGAATGATAAAGAAAAATGATATGGGAGTGAGTGTGTCTTGTCCCGGGTTTGTATCACAAGGAGGTACTATTAGATGGTTAGTATAGACTTGCCACAACATTGCTTATCAATCTGACCAGATCCAGAAAGAGTAAACAAACAGATTGCTGATCTAGAACGAGGACCAGAATCAAAAGGAATCAAAAGAAACTGAGTGGAATGGCCTAGGACAAGGGCCACTGATGATAAACTGATGAGTGATCAATGCATATGGGCAAAAGATGTATTCTGTAATGAAATACAAGGATTTTATAGTCCAGGAATGCCTAGACTTATGGTAACTAAGGGATAAAAAGAAGTAGGTAAGATTCTGAACTAGAACCTAAGTAAATGAAACCATAATAAAGCTAAATAAAGCTAAAGTGAGTAGTCCAAAACAGAATGGAAAGAACCAGATTACCGGACATTGGAAGATAGGGTTAATAACATTGGACTATTAATGGACTTGGAATCAATGGATTCTACCTCAAGGATAACTCATTCCTTACAGCATGGTGGAGTCAGAGGCCCAATCAGAACCATACATGCAGTTTTAGATGCACCATTAAAGTCCAGGGAGTAATTCCTGGTATTAGTGGTAACGAAGTGACAATTTCTTTTCTTTTCTTCATCTTATCTAATCTTATCGAAAACACATGATTATCTTATCGCACAACATACAAATGGACTTGGTATATTTTCTCTTCTTTTTCTTGTGCTCACAGATGCTTTTTCCCTATTTAGTTACATTAATTTCCCACAAGATCTAATCTCATTCTCACGTTCATTACCATATGTTCTTCTTTTCATCTCCACTCTATGCTTCCATTCCATTCCTACGGTTATTACCATTCATGCTTCTCTTCCATTCTGCCACACCATGTGTTGACATCATGTTATTAATCTCTGTCTTCATATGTACATATGTAGTAGTGTACAGCTTGGTCTGTGTGCATTATGTCACAATATATAAACCCCAAGGAGCCCACTGGACATCCTTCAGTTTGGTTCTCTTGGTTTCTTCCCTAGAGTCCTAAAGTCCCCTCTCCTCTGAGTTCTGTGATTAGCCTAGGACCCCAAAAGCTTAAGGTCTATTAGGTTGTTTCATCAGTAAAATAGCAGCAAATATAAAGCACTTTATTAAGGTGCTTCTTAGAGGGATTGGCAGATTGTGAGCCATCACTGTAACAGTGTAGGCAATGCCAAGGCAAGTGCCAAGCATTAGGTATAGAAGTGATCCAATTACAGTCTGAAATCTGGATCGGAGGGCAGGATCCATGGTGCCTTGGCTAGACATGGGATAATAACCCAATGGAAGAGGGGTAGGTGTAGTCTTGGCATTTGTCATATCACATCATTCTAGGACTTTGTTCAGGTAGGTACATTGATCTAAGGAGATCTTGCTGCCAGAATAGTGGATGTGTATTCAGAGGAATTCTTTTACTTCTCTGAGGTCTCTGTAATCCCATTTCTGCATGAATTTTGCCTTTACCAGGTCAACTAAGGCCTTATTAGGGCTGCAGAACAAGGTGTCATCTACATATTGTAGATAATGACTACAACCATAGAGGAGCCTTTCTTCTTGTAGAGAAAAATGCCAGCATCAGACTTAAGGTGCTCAAACCCAAGTTCTTTCATGGACTCATTTAGGGCACACCACTAGGCAAGTCCTGCCTACTTTAGTCCATATAGGGCATGGTGTAGCCAGAGCACTTTGTGCTCTTGCCCTTTTGCGGCAAAGCCTTCAGGCTGTTCCATACAGATCTCTTCATCTAGCATGCCATATAGATAGATGCCTATGATGTTGAGTCCAGAAATATACCAGTCTTCTAGTGCAGCTAGTGCAAGCATTAAGTGCACTGTTTCAAAGCACACAACTGGAGAGAAGATTTGATCAAAGTCAACACCTTCTACTTGGGAGAAACCCTTGGCAACTAATCATGCCTTTTTATGGCCATTAGGTTTAGCATCAAATACCCATTAATTCTTTATGACTTTATGATCTCTGGGACAATATACTGTACCAATTCATAGACTTTGCATGATTTGAGTATAGCTAACTCATCACAGCAGGACTTTTCCCATTGATCACACTCTGCTTTGGGTAAGTGAGTGATGTCACAGTATGACCATTCACAAGGTGGCTTAGATGAGTGCTTATTTGGTTGAATCACCTTGGCAAGTAAAAATTGCACCAAAGATGCTTCCCCTTTCCAACACAGATGAGCTACATTAAATTCCTGGGACAGAGTTTAAAAGGGAGTAGAGGAGCTGGGCTTGGGAACTGCAGAAGATGCTGGTTGCTGAATAGCCTCTTGTCATTGAGATAAGCATTCTGTGTCCCTGAATTCTTTGACAGGATGACATCTTTCATCATATACATTGCCATGGTGGTTAGATACATGCCTTTCATGCTCAAAGCGGCAAGGCAAACAAGGAGGTTCTTGAGGAGGAGCTGCTCAGCAAGGAGAGCTGGGTATTCTAGGTGCAGGTGCAGGAATTGCAGATGCAGGTGCAGCCAGAGTGGATGCAGGTGCATGCCTAGTGGGATCAGAGAGTGAAATATTATCATCACTGTCATTACTGGTTGGTGGGTCCACAGGGTCCTATTGATCAGGGGTGTTGTGATCTTGCACACTATCCTACTTTCTCAATCTTAGTACCTCCTTAAAGGTAGGGTTGCCTCTTACGCCCCATTTCACCTTTAATTCTTTCCTTCTTATCTTATCTTATCGCATCATGTGACCCTGGGAATAACCCACACGTGATCGTGGTAAACCTTCCCTTCTCTTTACCATTTACCCTTGCCTAGATCCTACAGTCCAGCTTCCGACTCTAGACCAACACATGGTAAACACATTCACTTAATTACCGTTGGTCCAGACCCTTATTGCATACCCATGACATTATTCCATACTTATCTTACTCATCCCATTCCACATGATGTCATACCCTACGCCCTTAAGGCTTACCCTTAACCCTACCACAGTCATTACCTTTGCTATATAAACCCTGGCCTCTGGACTTGAACTCCTCAGTTCAATTCTAGTTGAAACAACCTAATAGACCCTAGACGTTGGGATCCTAGGCCAATCACTTGAACTCAGGGAAGAGGGGACTTTATGATCTTTAGGGGAAAGACCAAGAGAACCAAACTGGAGGACGTCCAGTGGGCTCCTTGGGGTTTATATACTGTGGCATGTTGCACACAGACAAGCTATACACTATTACATATGTGCATATGATAACGGTAATTAAAGGCATGATGCCACCATGAGGTGTGGCAGAATGGAAGAGAAGCATAGACAGTAATAACCGTGTAAAGGAAATGGAAGCATAAGTGGAAATGAAAAAAAATACATACGGAAATGAACATGTGAATGAGATGGGATCTTGTGAGAAAGTGAATGTAACTAAATGAGGAAAAGTGTCTGTGAGCGTGAGAAGAGAGAAGAGAAAAGTTACAAGTCCAGCGTATGTTGTGAGATAAGATAAACGTGTGGCTTGATAAGATTAGATAAGATAAGATCAAAGAGAAAGATAAGGAGTGAAATTGTCACTTCATTACACTAATTGTCCAGTATTCCCTTGTTGTATACTTGCTAGGCAAGCTAAGCCCTAGTACAAATCAAGTACAAAAAGAACTCCAAGATCCATATCTTGCACCACCAAGCATTATACTCTTTCGAGTTCCCCATTACCATCATCAATGATTATTACCGCTTTTACCCCTTTTCTAGAAGAATCTCCCTTTTTGGTTTAGGTCCAGGGTTACTTGCCAAAACCTTATATTCCCTCAGTTTAGGTTTGTAACAAGGGATGTCCTCCAAAAGTCTAGTATTGTTCCTGTGCTTAGCATTAGTGCAAAGGGGAAACATTAATTCATCAAAAATGGCATGGACTGATGTAAAAATAATGTTATTGGGAGATTGCATGAAAAGATAATTGTGCTCATTCCCAGGGGCAATGCCAATGTTGGTCATTAATTCAGACTTAGGGGTAAGCTTATTCATTCTAACATATTGAGGGATGTGAGTGTAAACACCACAGCTGAAAACACGTAAGTGTGATATATGTTACGATTTATGGTACCTTCTAACTGAAACAACCTCGAAGTTGACTTCGTAAAGATTGGCCACTAGGCCTCTCTAGGCTGCACATGTCGTAACCAGTAAAGGAAGGTGGGGGATTGAGCAAGGCTCCATGAATTCAAGGGGAAGATCCAAGAGAACCAAACTGGAGGACGTCCAGTGGGCTCCTTGGAGTTTATATAGTCTGGCATAATGCACACAGACCAAGCTGTACACTACTACATATGTGCATTGTAACGAAGTGACAATTTTCTCTTCATATCTTTTTCTTTGATCTTATCTTATCTTATCTTATCAAGCCACACATTTATCTAATCTCACAACATACGCTGGACTTGTAAACTTTCCTTTCTTCTCTCCTCACGCTCACAGACGCTTTTAGTTACATTCATTTCTCATGAGATCTTATCTCGTTCACATGTTCATTACCGTATGTACTTCTTTTCATTTCCACTTTATGCTTCCATTCTTTCCCATGGTTACAGTGGCTCAAATAAGTGTCCCAATATTTGGCTGTTTTGGAAAGAATTGATATTTGTAAGAGATCCAGAAGGAGTTAGCTCTAACCCTTGCAGGGTCATCAATAGCCCTAACCCTTGCCCTGAATATGAGTGCTTAGTCATGTGATTTGGTTG
>JBBPQE010000844.1:0-11774 GCA_038092335.1 Boletus vinaceobasis
TCTGCCACACCATGTGTGTGCAGCCTGTATTTAATTACCGTTCTCCTATGTCCACATGTAGTAGTGTACAGCTTGGTCTGTGCGCATTATGCCACAGTATATAAACCCCAAGGGACCACTGGACGCTCTCCAGTTTGGTTCTCTTGGTTCCTCCCCTTGAAACCTATAAAGTCCCCCTTTCCTGAGTTCAGTGATAACCTAGGTGCTAAAAGCTTAAGCACTTCAAGGTTGTTTCATGGATCCTCTGGTGGTGACTGCATCCTCCGTGGTGTAGATGGGTCTGAACCATATGTCAGCAGCGTAGAGTACTTTTGGGAGAGCAACTGTGGAATACAGCCGTTTTGTGAGCGAAAGTGAAATGCCCTTGGCAGAGCGGGAGAGCCGTTGGAGTTGCAATGCATAGGCGGTGCCTTTTCCAATAGCATATTGGATGTGCTTGTTCCAGTGCAGGGAGTCATCTATTATGATGCCCAGGAACTTGTGTGCTGGCATGTGGAGTATGGTGGTGTTGTCTATTATAAGCGGGGGTTTTTCCATGGTCTTATTAAGGGAGAGGTCCATTAGCGCAAATTTGAAAAGCTTGAAACGAGAGTTGTGTTCAGTGGACCACTGTTGGGCCCCTTCAGGACGAGTAAACATGTCCTGGAGGGTATTGTGAGTGTCATGAAAGTTGCTTCCAATGGCGATGAATGCAATGTCATCAACGAAAGCAAGGGATGTCTCTTTCTTTCCTGAGGGCTCTGCAACTTCAACTAAGTCAGCATCGTATACATTGTAGAGGACCATCGAGATTGGGTCTCCCTGTCCGATGCCATTGAGGATGGCGATTGAATCAGAGGTGAAGCTGTCAAAGGTTAGTTTCGTGCGTCAGTCACGGAGGACATTACCAGTGAATCTGACTAGGGAGTTGGGGAGGTGTCTTCATCGCATGTTGTGGAGCAGTTGAGGGGTGACGGCATTGGGAAAAGCACCTTCAATGTTGAGGAAGAGTACTAATACAACTTTCTTTCTTCTCCAGGCATTCCGGACAGTTGATTTGAAGAGGTGGAGTGAGTCCGTTGTGGAGTGGCCTGGCTGACCCCCGAAGTGGTTCATGGATAATAGGTTGTTCATCTCCAAAAGATGGGAGATGGAGTCAGCTATGATGGCAGTTAACAGTTTTCCCATAGTGTTTAGTAGGGCAATGGGGCGATACACTTTGGTAATAGCATAGTTGGGGTGTCCCGGTTTGTGGAGGACTGCCATTGTGAACTCCTTCCAGAGGTCATAGTATGTGTTGAGGTGGATGGCTGCATTGTAGATGGCAAGTAGGTACTGGTTGAGGACATCGGAGCATTCTTTGAACACTATGTTTCTTATTCTGTCGGAACCAAGGGCCTTGTATGGGCGCAGCTTGGCTATAGCCCAGAGTAGCTGCACTTCTGAGATGGGGGGTGGGTCCAGCAGAGCTTCCAGGTAGTCATAGTTGTCAGGCATTGAGGAGACAAGTGGTGGGGAGGGGAAGAAGGTTTTTGCAAGAGCAGCTGCCATATCTTGATTTGAACTGAGCGTAGTGGAGCTTTCGTCGGATTAGTTCTTAACAAGCAGATTAGGAATTCGTGAGGGGCCACTGTTCGATGGTTCTGAGGTGATGTACTTGTTGGCTATCCAAAGCTCATTGCCACTGATGTTTTCCAGCCAGTCCATCCAGTGCTCACACTTAATCTTTTTAATGTCTTCTGAGTATTTGTTACGGAGTTGGCGGAAGTCTCTGTGGGTGGGGTGGTCTCGCAGTGTGTGCATTCTAAAGGATAGGGAGGAGGCCATGGCAACTTTCTTCTTCATGACAGAGAGATCCCTGGTCCACAAATGTTTGGAGTTGAATGAGGGCTTGGACATTGTGACAGTCATGTCGATGGTGTCTGTGATGGCTTTGGAGACTCCAGAAGTCAGGGCTTGGAATTGGAAGTCGTTGATGATCGGTAGATAAGGGTCGAGGCTTTGTAGCTTAGCCTTGAGTACGGAGTTAAACTTCTTCTTCTTCCAGTCAGCTGTGCGAAAGTCACGTGTGGGGGTGGTGTCCTGTCATATCAGTGTTAGCATCAGGGAAACTGTGATGGAAAGATAATCCTTGATAATCCTTGAAGGAGGTTTTTATAAAGATTATAATGGATTATAATGGATTATCTTTTCATCACAGTTCCCCTGATGTAGGTCGAGCTTCGTAAGGACAGGGATATGATCGGATTTGGGGCAGCAGAAGGTGGGGTCTGTGGAGCAGGAGATAAGTAGTGGGAGGGAGTTGTCTGAGCAAAAGACATTATCCGGTCTGGTCCAGTTCCCAGTGGCCAGGGGTTCCAGGGTAGGTAGATCCTTAGGGAGGGTCATCACCATGCTGTGTTCAGCCAGTAGGTCAATTAAAGGCTGTGTGGCTGAGAGATGTTGATTAGTCAGAAGATGGATATTGTGTTCTTCTTCGCAGAGGGGGTGGTGTTGGTTGAAGTCTCCCAGCCAGATGAGATGGTCCTCAGAAGTGGGCTTGATGAGGTGGAGGTTGTTGGCCATAAAGTCTTTGAGTTTGGTCAGCGTGCCTTGCGATCTGCAGTCATTATAGATGTTGAATATGGTCAGGTGGCCAGCTTTAGTTTCCATTTGAGTCACTACGATGTCAGGAGAGGGAAAGGGGAGCTATGACCAGGCGTTGGTGCTGATCACAGAAGAGATCAGCGTAACAGCTCTGGATTTGGTCTCAGATTGCATAAAGTGTTCTGTGGGGTAGACTGCATGGAAACGATGGTTGGCATGGGTGTTCATCAGGGGATTGATCCAGGGTTCCTGGAGAGCGAGGACGTCCCACTGGGAGGTCTGTGGGCCATTGAGGAGAGAGAGTTGTGCCATTCTGGAGTTGTTTAGATTTTGCTGCCAGATGGAAAGTCTCGGGATGGAGTTGTTGTTGTTGATATTAGGCATAGTATTCATGGGAGGGTGTCAGGGGAGGTAGCATAGGATGACGTGGTTCGCTGAGATGGGGAGGGCACACGCATGGGAGGAAGGGAGGAGGGGGGGTTCATGTGGGTGCGGAATTGGTCAAGGGTAGTTTGCCGTGGTTGGGAGGTGCCAAGGGAGATGAAATTCGAGGATGTCGTGGCTGGGCTGCACTGTGGGAGCGGGTTTCTGGAGTGTGCACGGCCTCTACCTCAGGGGCCATCAAGTTGGGTGTGGTGCTGTTCCCAGGCTGCTTGGAAGTATGGGTGTGAGGTGGCGGGGGTGACCGTACAGACTTCATTGGCAGGGTCCAGGATTGTGGGGAGGCAGAGTTTGGCAGTGGCAGGAACAGGAACAGGAGCAAGAGGGGGCGCAGGGTCAGGCGTGCGCTGATGAGGTTGGGGATAGCATGATGCATAGTGTTCATTTGAATTGTAGTGGTTGTTTGTTCTGGGGAGGGGAGTAGAGCGAGAAGAAGGGCGTGAGTAAGGGGGGTCCATAGTTGTTTGGGTCCTGGGTGGGGCGATTACTTGAGTCCATGGGGCAGCTGTAGGGAAAAAGGGCATTGAGTTTTCTGGGATTTTTGTGTCCAGTTCTGTTCATCATTTGATATGGGACAGCCATATGATGTCGCTGCTGGGGTGATTGTTAGTATTGCATGAAACACAGTAGAGATCAGTGGAGTCGCAGTGCTCCCTTCTGTGCTGCCCACTGCAGGTTGGGCAAATGTCATTGATGTCCTTGCAATCCTTGGCTATATGTCCCCAATGTTGGCATTTGGTGCAGCAGATGGGCTCTTGCCTGTCTTTTTTAGGGAAGATTTTTCAGTGGCTGATGTAGAATCCTTCCCTGAGTAGTTTATTGGCAGTGTCAGCATTCATTACTCTGAAGAGTGCATTGGCCACCTTTTGCTTGGGTGAATGGCGGTCAATGGGTTTGATCCATTTGGTGGATGAGATGCTTCCCATAGGAAGGCCGTTTTCAAGTTCAATCGAGCATGTCCAGTCTTGGTCATGAATCGGAGTGGAGATGGGGACAAAGGGAAGAACCAGGTTCATTGAGGGGGCCCTGAAGTCTGCTGGGACATCCAGCACTGCCAAGAAATTTTGCTTGTTGGGTGAGTTGCACAGCCAACCAGCCTCCTCCGAAGAGGCTAGTTCTATCAGGAGAGATCCATTTTTGAGGCATGTTACTGCTTTGATCGTGATAGAGATATCTTGATTGTTCATTGCCTTTTTTATGGCTGCTTCCAGACTGGTGGTGATGTCGTGTGTTGAGTGTTCTGGGAGGAACAATGGGGCATCACTTTGCGGGGATAGGTATAACTGACGCTGTCGCAGAGCTGCTCTTGCAATGGTGCGGATGACAAGTGGGTGTGGAGTGTGTGACGTGGTGGAGTTGGCTTTGACTGCCTCGCTGTAGGAGTATTGTCCATGATTCTGTTCAGTGGGAGTAGTGATGATTGGGAGTGGAGGAGAAGGGGGAAGGTTGATTAGCGATTGGATGTGTTCTTTTGCTTTTACCAGGGAGGGGGGGAGGGTGTTGATTTTGTCCCTAATGAGCTCTAGGTTGGTGAGCACATCTTCGGAGGTTTTCATGGCGGTGTCCATGTCAATTGAGAGCTGGGAAGAGGGGGCGAGCGGGTGATTGTCGAGCTTGTTTCCAAGTAGCTGGAGGTGTCCAGTCTGTGTTTCGAGGAGTTGCACAGCCAAAACGAGGTTGGCCATTGGGGTGGCCATAGCCATAATTACTTGGGATGCAATCAATTTGCTGATCTTGTACTGAATCTCAACAATGTCTAAGGCAGTCTGACTGGCATTGGCTTGATCATTGAGGATAAAGGAAATCACCCAGATGGCTTTGATTACCGGGTGTGGGATTTTTGGGATTTGTGATATATGGAGCAGAGTGCTGGCTAGGTGGCAGAAGGTGAAGGGTTCAGAGAAAATGGAGAGCAAATGTTTTTGGAGATACTGTTTGCTAGTGAGGGCGTCTTTGACTGCATAGGTGTCAGCAAGTGGGGATGATGTGGGTTGACTCTGAGTGGTGTTGCTCGCATGGGTGGTTTTTCATATGGTGACAGGCGGGGGAGAATTCCTATTGCCATTACCATTGTCTGGGGAGCCTGTTAGGGCTTCACTTCTGGCTGGCGGCATGGGCCAGCTGGAGTGTGTGAGAGGAGGCTAGTCAATTGATTGTGGAGACTATTGTGTGTCCATAGAGTGTATGATAATGCTATTTCGTGCTCAAGTATTTTGGGGTCCCAGTAGGGGTGCCACTATGTACAGGTTCAAGAGGCGTTAGCTAAAGAGCTTAAATGTGCTTGTAGGCACTGTAAGGACTTGATGAGAACTTAGTGATATTGGGACAAAGAGTCCCAGCCTATATACTACACAGAGTAAGGTTTAAGTGGAGCTTGAACTGTATATAGTAAGCCCTCAGACCATGAGAGTGATATGCCATTGGCTGTATCAGTAAGCCTCTCAGTCAGCATCAGTCAGCATGACTGATCATATGACGTCATGAATCTAGAGCAGGGTAGAGGGCTCTGATGCCATTGGTCTGGACCATGACATCATAGGTCACGTGATCAAAGTCTAGAGTGGTCTATTAAGACACGTCTAGGTATGAAGCACAAGGCATAAAGATATAAGTATAATAGGTCTTGTAATATAGGAAATAGTCTGTGAGACAATAGAAACTAAATAGTTTCAATATACAGTTCATATCTATGGCAACAGGCATTGGCTGGGTTGGTACAATATTGTGACCTTCAAGGACAACGTCCCAAGATCAAGGAGCAACGACTAAATCATATACTTCAACACAAAGCACTCAGCGGACAAATACACACAACTGGATGAAAGAGAGGAGGAGGAGGAGTTTCCTTAATACAAAGCCTTGGAGGGCAAAGTACAAATGGATTAGACTGGGGTTCCAGTCGCAAAATGTCTACCTTATATATATTTGAGGACTGCGCACAGACCAAGCAGTGCATGAGAAGAATTACTATAAGAAGGTAAAGTAGTGGAGTGGGAAAGGAAAAGGAAGAAAAGAAGAAGCAGAGATTAAATACATGGGGCCATCCAAACCACCTCCCATTGACCATGGACCACACACTGCTAATCTGAATCCACTCCGTCACCGAGGAAAGCTAAAGCCGCGACTGAAGCGTATCGTCGGATCGCTTTAGCAGATACATAGTGAGCTGAATGGCAACACAGAAAAGATAATGAAAAGGCGTAATAGTAAGGACTTTGATGCTCAATGGATAAGACCGTAGAAGGTCGCTTGATGGCACTTGAGATCCGTAGATCGCTGTGGGTTTGTAAACCACTAGCAATGTCTTAAGGATGGAAAGTAGCTCTTCTTAGCTCTTGGCTTAAGACAATGGAGATCGACTATAAACGAACTGAGGAGTTCATCCACAGTGGCAACCAGTATATATAGGAAAGTGCTAGGCACATGGACTATGATACAAAGAAGTACAAATACACTATATATGGTAACTGATTGTAGAGTATGATGTCATGTGGGAACGGGATGAGTAAGGAGTAATGGAATGACATCATGGGAAGTGGATAAGGAATCTAGAGTATGGAGATTAAAAGAATGAGGTTACTGTGTGGAGTCTAGATGCGGAAGCTTGGACCAAAGGTCTAAAGCGTATGATAGAAGTAAGTAAAGAATGTGAAGTAAAGGAAGGGTTACCACGGTCACGTGATAGGTCATGTGACAGGATAAGATAAGATAAGAGATAAGATTGTCTGATAAGATAACAAAAGTGAGTAATGAAAGGAAAGTGAAAAGAGTGAAGAGATAAAATGAATGATTCGTTACAGCGACATAGTGAAGTTAGTTGAACCCAAATGGTAAAATGGACTTACCAGCTCACACAATTGTGTTGAGAGCTCATCAGGCGAATCTGACGAAGTATGAATGTTTTATAGGATTATAGATTCCTGGGGAACCACCCCAAACGTGCTGAGGACGATGTTGCAGAGCAGTGGTCAGTGATGAGACAAGATCATGAGTGGCCAGTCAGCCACAGCAGCCATGGATTTACCCAAGCTGCGACTTACTGTTTTAGGAAACCACTGGTGTGCACACCTATCGGATATTTACTATGGACTACATACAGAATTCATTCCTTTTCATTGATAACATTCTATAGGTAATACTTACCTTTTATTTAGGACATCCATTAGTAGCTTATTCTCATACTGTACCAAGGTACTTTAGTGACTACTAAAGTATTCCACAGGTACTAGCTATTTCCTACTAATAAAGTGACTACCAAAGTATTCCACACATTTGCAAGATGCTGCAGAGTGTATCAGGCAACCCCGTCTTGTGCTCAAAGCTTCACACAATGTGTAAGGTTACTTGCTTTCTATATCACTTCCCTTCATGCTAATATTATTTCTGACAGGCAAAGGACTATAATACTGCTCTTTTTGACCTCACACCACCTTGTTGCAGTCATTTGCAAGCTGACAAGCAATCTCGCTTGACATAGCAGCATTGCATGCCACTGCCTCTTCACCAATGAACAACACCCATGTGGAGGTCTTCCATAAGACCCTAGCCTTTTTTTGTGCCCTCTCTGAAAAGGGGTGTGAATTTTTATCAGCAGATGACTTTCCTGAGTTGAGTGACACCATTGAACAAGAGAACGACCCCCAGCTGGTTGCAGAAGAGTCACCAACAAATAACCACAGGCATAAGGCCTGCAAATGCCATGGTCAGCTTGAGTTGCGGTATGACAACTATAACCAGCTGTATATATAGTAAGTCTTTTTTCTTCTGCTTTTATAGATCACGCAGCATGCTCATGTCAAAATTTAAGGTGCTCAAAGCATTTGCATGACTGTGAAAATGTCCACTTATTGCTGTGAAATCTGCAGGAGTTTGACATGCCATATCTTCATGTGCTACTCGTGGATGACAGCAGTTGGTACCTACATGTCAAGAACCATGCCAAGACACTAGGGATTGGCCCTCTTTCCCCCTGTGTTACGCTCAAACCCTAGTAAGAACGAACATAGACTCTAGGGTCAAGGTTTCTGAGGTTTCGAAGAGAAGGAGAAGTTGTCTCCTTAAAACTCGTAGCAAAACAGCTACGAGTGGTTCAAGGTTTCAAGGGATGAAGCTGGCACTCAAAGTAGCCAGAAGTCTTATAGAAATCCAAGGATGATGTACAAGGTATATTCCAGAGTAGATCTAGGTTAGAGAGTACATTGCTTCTGGGATCAGTCTTATATAGAGGCCTATTGGAATGTAATGGAACGTCAAGGAACAAAGATGACTAACTGAGAACTTGGTGGAACACCAAGGAAGGTTTCTTAAGTAATATAACTCGGGTGAGTCAACGGAAGAGAAGAGAAGGTCGCCGAAACGGCAAGAATAGTGAAGAAGACCATGCGGGGCCCCAACGGCATGGTTGTAAGTCCGAAGGCTAAGGGTTTCCATAGAAAAGAAGAGAAGTAAAGACGAAATAGAAAGTGAATTGTAATACCCTGCATGTTTGCTACATCCCCTAAGGAGCAGAAAGCCAGCTGTCGTAAGTATTATCATTGTATTTGTTCATGTGATGAATGTTTTAATTACTTTTACAGCATATTGGCACCATGACAAAAACAACAAGTTACATCACGGTTTCTTTTTCAAAGCTCTCAAAAGTGCACGACATCATATAATATCTATGTTCCAAATAACCTTCATGACTGTCTGTACATTCTTATCCTATCAACCAACCCTCACAACCATCCCCCTCTGCTCCCAATCAAGACACTGTGTCAAATAGTTAATTGCTTTGAGGCGCTCTTATTGCACCTTGAGTGTAAACTTGCTGACACTATGCCACACCGACTGGCCCTTGACTCTGGATTTATCCATGATCTCTGCTATGCTCTTGCATGGTCCCACTATGAACGTGACCCCTCTCCACACAATCTCCACCTGTCACTTGACAATCTTGATCACCTCCAACACCTCATCAATGCCTTACGAACATCTATCTTTCCACATGGCACAGGATTCAATGGTATGCTCTGCTATCTACATTTAAAACTTTGCCACTCATCTCCTTATTGCAGGTGTGAAAAGACTTGTTAGTGAGCAAAAACAGCTTTCATTCAATCACTGCTATCTACATTGTGTGGAGCAATACAACCTCCCCAGTGATGCTGAGTTTCTGCTCATTGTCTGCATGATATCTCAAATGTCATCACTGCTTATGCAGGTGAAGAGAATATCTATTGATATGTCATTCAAATGTGTCCATGGATGGCAGGAATTTGAAATAGAAGGTTGGGACAATTCTCATCAACAATGTAAGTTCAATATATTTTTGATCATTGTTTCTGTTGTAAATCTAACTTGACAATAGCTATGGTGTTGGCATGTGCATTTACAACATCACAATTGGTGAATGCACACATTATTCTCTTTCACCACATCTTTAGTATAGCAGAACAAGATACTGGTGCCCCAGTCAAATTTTTCCATATCCATGGTACAGGTATTGAGTCCATTATTGCAGATGGACACCATGGCCAGGCATTAGATATTTTCTTTCTTGCATTTCATACATAGATCTGATGGTTTATAGAACTGGAGAAATTTTGTGTAGAACTTTGCAGGGACAACTGGCAGCCATGTACCAATGACCCACATTGTCACATCTGTGACCTTGATCCTTATGATCATTTGCAGAACTTTTTTCGTGTCTGTGTAGTCCATTTCAAGCAGAATATCCAACCTTTCAAGCATGAGGTTTCTCACAATGTTATTGAAGCAATGTATAGCATTGCATCTGCAAAACCACATGTAGATTTTGAGGCAACACTAACTAAGATTTGTTGAGGTGGTGCAAAAGCAAGAGGTATGTACTATATATAATACTAATGAAAAGTAACACTGAGTAGGGTTTATAGCATGGTTAAGAGACAAGGAGACTGCAAAATTCATGATACCTGCACTATATTAACCTCATAGCCTTATTCCTCCATACATATGGAAGGCTTCCCCATCCACAACAAATGGGAATGAACAAGCCCATCATAATATTAACCATGATGGTACTGGCCTCACTCTTCTCACTGGCATTATGCAGGGACAACAACACAATATGCGCATGAAATCTGGTGTTGATCTCCACCTCAGTCATGGGATTAATATGAGAGACACATTGTCTACACATACCTTCCATGCAATTTGCACTATAACCTGGATAGGTAAACAACTCTAGCACAAGTAAAACAAAACACTAAAACTTATATAGCTCACATCCAACAGTGCCAGCACAACACCACAGTGACAAAGACAAACCAGAAAGAAACACATAAAAAACGAAGAACACAAAGCACTATAATAGTGTTAACAGATGTTAATAAACCCATCAAGATTTCGACATATATTATACTTAACAGTGCACTGGACATCAATGTCCATGGTAAACCAGAACCAACAATGAATATGGACACAACAACAATAATACCATGAACACTCACCATTTACAATCCAAAGTGTCACTATTCCAACTATAGTGCACTAGTATGTAGGTGAAACATATCAAGGATCAACGACAGTCAGATACATGGAATGTCCAATGGCAACAACAAAGAAAGGGCTTAATTGGATATTTTGTATAAGGACACTCATAGGAGATACAGTAGACCGTGATAGGTCTCTTGATCACTTTGATCCTTGAAGGACGTTAGTGGGTTTGCTTGACCACTTAACAGATGTCTTCAGAAAGGGAAGTGTACTCTCTAGCATGCTGGCTGAAGACAAGTGAGATCAACCATAAACGAACTGAGGAGTTCATCTAGAGGCATCTCAGTATACAGTATATATGTCCAGTGCTTGCATGCAGACCAAGGTACAAATACAGGAACTATACTACACATGATAATGGGTGTAGGATATGACATCATGTGGGAATATGGATGAGTAAGGTAGAATGGAATGCTGTCATGGGAAGTGATAAGGAGTCTGGACCAACAGTAATTAAAGGAATGTGGTTACCGTGTGTTGGTCTAGATCAGAAGTTGGACCATAAGGTCTAGACTGTGAAGAGTAGGAGATAAAAGATAGTGATATAAAGGAATGGTTACCACAGTCATGTGATAGGTCATGTGACATGATAAGATAAGATAAGTGTCTGATAAGAGAACAAATGATCAGTAGTAGTGATCAGTAGTAAAGACAATGAAATGAAATGATGCAGTGTAACGATTTGTTACAGTAGGGGCACTGGGTTCACAGCAATAAGGGATAGTGATGAACCAGGGGACAGTGATGAACCAAGGAAGAAGTGAAGGAAAGGTCATAAGCCAAATTAGTAGATTGGAGATGGCAACATAGTGACAGATAATACCTGTGGAATACTTTAGTAGTCACTAAAGTATCCTGGTACAGTATGAAAATCCTAAGTAGGTATGCTTAAGTAAGCTACCTGATATGTAATCAATAAATCCAACAATACCACCACCAAGAGTGTATGGATTTGGGGGACAATGGCAGTCGAGGGGAAAGAGCAAGTCAGTATATAAAGAAAAAGCTACATTAGAAAACAGGAAAAAATATTGTAACATACTCAAGTGTGCTCGCTGTGGGTGTCTGGGGTCGCTTGAAGGGCATAATGTTGGTACCTGGAAATCGTTAGCTGATAAAAGGTCTGAGTGATAACAATCGACACAACACTGCCTCTGCTCCCTTTAATAGGACAATGTCCCTGTTTGAGCTAAGAATTCTGTCACTGGCAGGAGATCCTTTGGCTTGCTCAGGATGGGTGAATATAAAGT
>JBBPQE010000845.1:0-11763 GCA_038092335.1 Boletus vinaceobasis
AATCAGACTCGAACTGATGAGATCTACTTGGAAGGTAGAAGTTATACCAACTTAACTATACTCGTTAATTACCTTATTATTTCAGTTTTTGTTTATTTTTAGAAAGGTTTTTGATGGTTAATATTTGAACAAATAAGATCTATACTTATAATATTTTAAATGGTCCCCTATACTACTAAGCTTGTACCAACTTAACTATACTCGTTAGATTTAAATTTATATCCCTCTTTTAATTTTTGTGTATTTGGTTTAAAATTTAAACAGTTTATACTATATGGAGGGGGGATAAAATTAATCAAATAATTAATATTAAATTCTAATTAATATTTAATTTTAATTATGAGTATAATAATAAGAAAGCAATCATTAATGAGAATAATCCTGTAGCTTCGGCTAAGGCGAATCCTAAAATTGCGTAACCGAATAATTGTCCTCTTAATTGAGGGTTTCTAGCAGTAGAAGCGATTAATGAAGCAAAGATTTGTCCGATACCTAATCCGGCACCAATTAAACCTGAGCAAGCTAATCCTGCACCGATGAATTTTGCTGCAGCTAACATAAGTATTATAAAATATATAATTTAAAGATAGTGTCTGACGTATATTATAATTTAAATAATATTACTCTTTTAAGTAGTATGCTAATTATAATTATTTAGTATATTATATTTAGTTTTGTTTTTTTATTTATTCCGAGTCCTACCAGATTCGAACTGGTACCTTACTAAGCGACAATTAGAAACTCTTCCTATTTAAGCTAAGGACCCTTTATTTAGTTAATTTAGTTTATTTGTATCAAGAGCAAGGCGACTCGAACACCTAACAACGATTTTGGAGATCACTATATTACCAATTATACTATGCTCTTAAATTTTAAAAATAAAACATACTTCTAATGTAAAAAGTAAATTTATACAAATAATAATTATTATAAGGAAGTAGAGAGATTCGAACTCTCAACCGTATCATTAAAAGTGATACACTCTACCTTTGAGTTATACTACCAACTCACATACTTTCAACTTAAGGAAGATATATATAATAAAATATTAATTTTAATTTTTTTTTATAAGCTTACTTATTAAATTGAATGAATATAATTGATTATATATATAAACTTATTAACTAGAAAGAAATATACAAATATCAAAGTATAACTCTATTTTGAGTTACCCCGATTCGAACGAGGAAATTCTTCGCCAAAGGAAGACGTTTTGCCAATTATACTATAACTCATAAACAAAACATTAATATATTTAATAATTAATTAATTTTATATTTTCTTTATATATTCTTTTATTTCTATTGTATTAATATGCCTAAAGGTGGACTTGAACCGCCAACGACTTATTACAAGTAAGTTATTTGACCAATTAAACTATTCAGGCTTATATATAAATATTAAACATAATCAAACTCAATACAAATTTGTAAAATGCCTCGGAATGGAGTTGAACCACTGTCTTTCGATCTTCAGTCGAACGCTTTAACCCTTAAGCAACCGAGGCTTATAAAGATTTTTGTATATTTTTTTTATAGTATGGAGAAAGATAGACTCGAACTATCATTACAGTAGTGCAAGTACAGTTGATTACCAATTATCAGATTTCCCCTTAATTCTTTAATAAGTTAGAATTAAAAATAAATATTATAATATATAAATTATAGATCTCTTTTAAAATAATAAGAAATTAGAAAATTTAAAATGTATAATATTATATATTTTAAAAATAAATTAATTTATATAATTCACAGTATTTATTATATTTTTAATTTCTTATCTAAACTTGATTAGATTGAGTAATTGTATGTAAAGTTTTACTTTCAAATGTATTTAAATAAATAAAGTCTTTATATTTATTTATACCTAATGTATTATATAAATTATAGATATTATTTTTATTGTATATGAAATTGGGATTAAGAATCTTTTTTATTGTTCTTTAATATTAAAGCACCATCTTTAATAGCATAAATTAAAGAAATAGATAGATGATAATTCAACTCATTATAACAAAAAGAATAAATTAAATAATAAAATGAAATACATATAAATATAATAGATTAAGAGAAATAAAAATTAAAGCTATCTTAATACACTTAAAAGCAAAAATGAAAACAGATAAACAATAAAAAAATAAAAATAATAAATTTATTAAAAAATAAATAAATTAATATTTAGTTCATGTTATAAAATAATTATTGTAAATTTTATAAGATTACATTAAAATATATTAGATGTAATATATATAAAATATACCTTATAATAATAATATGATACAATATATGTTATATTATTATATAATTTGTATATATTAGACAAATTAAAAATTTACCACTTTCTTAAATTAACTTATATAAGACTTAAATTCTGTGTTTTAGCTTATTAATTTAATTATAATAGGAGGGGAGCAAATTATTATTATTCTAATTTTATTAAAAATAAAAAAATTACGAAATTAATTAATTATCATTATTACATTGAATCTACCCAAGCTAAGTAATCTTGAACTGAAACTGCTTCTACAGCTATAGGCATAAATCCATGCCATGTACCACAAATTTCTGAACATTGACCATAGAAAGTACCTGTTCTTTCAGCTAAGATAGAACATTGATTTAATCTACCTGGTGTAGCATCAATTTTAATTCCTAATGACGGTACAGCAAAACTATGGATTACATCTGCACCTGTAACAATTAATCTTATGTGGCAATCTACAGGAATTATCATTTTATTATCTACATCTAATAATCTAAATTGACCTAATTCTAAATCTGATTCAGGAATCATATATGAATCGAATTCAATAGATTGTCCACTTTCTGTAACATAATCACTATATTCATATGACCAATACCATTGATGACCTACTACTTTTATTGTTATAGTAGGTGAAGTTACCTCATCTAATAAATATAATAATCTAAAACTAGGAAAGGCTATAATTGTTAAAATTAAAGCTGGTGTTATAGTCCAGATTAATTCTATTAAAGTTCCATGGTTAAGGTATTTATGAACAATAGGAGAATTATTATAACTATAGAAGTACATAATTGAACCTATAGCCCAGAAAACCCCTACACAAATAACAATTAAATAAAAGAAAATAGAATTATGTAAATCAATAATACCTGTAAAGGCTGGTGAAGCAGAATCTTGGAATCCAATTTGCCAAGGTTGAGGAGCATCATTATATAAAGTATTAAAAATTGATATATTTTGTAACATTGTTTGTATTAAAAAATTTTTAAAATCAATCAGTCTTAGTTTAATTTAGTTGTGTTTATAATATAAAACACTGAGTTTAATACCTTATAAATATAATGAAAATTTATAAAATATAAATATTATACTTATATAAAATAAATTTATATTAAAATTAGGTATACTAAGATTTATCTTAATCAATTCTTTTATTAAAATTTTAATTTTATTATATGTAATTTAAATAAAATCTTTTAATAAAATCGAAGAATTAAATTTTGTTTCCTTTTAATATAATAAATTAAGAGTATTATTCTTAATATTTTTATATTAATATATAATAACTATAATAAAATAGTTTTATATTTAAAGAAGTAATAATATAAATAATTACTTATTTACTTATTAAAAATATAATTATATTTTTTTTGTTTGTTTTGTTTTTGTTTTTTTATTTAATTTTGACAACCTAAAACATCAAGTCTATTTTAAAAATTAGTAATGCTAAACTTACGATTTTACAATCAATTCATTTGCATCCTATCTAAGAAATGATCTATTTCTTTATTTATGGATTTTTAATCTCTTTGTGTATTATTACAATACTTGTAACTCATATTGTTAAATATACGTAATATACATATATATATTTATAATACTTTCTATCAATATAGAATAACTAAAGTATAAAATTGTAGTATATATATTTTATACCGATTACAAGAAATGATTAAAATTAGGAAAGTAATAATAACCACTCGTGATAGTTTATAAAGAGAAATCCATTGATAGTATCTAGGGGATAGATTCGAACTTGATATACTTTCAGTAATTATCTAATATGTTTGTGGCTACCCAACTATGCAAAGTTTAATAATTTGATTAAGTTAATTAATAAATTAATTAAAAATATTTTTAAATATTACAATTGGTACACTAGAGAAACACAGCCTATTGGTCCTTTCGTACTAGAAGGTCTCCCCCTTTTTACTATTTATCCCTCAAAAGGATAGGGACCATACTGACTCACGTCGTATTAAACCCAACTCATGTAATTTTTTAATCGGCGAACAGCCGAACCCTTCCAAGGTTTTGCCCCTGGAGGATAAATTAAGTCGACATCGAGGTCCCAAACAGCCAGGACAATGTGTACTCTCGCTGGCTATTAGGCTGTTATCCCCAGCGTAACTTTTATCAATTGATCCCTGTCTATTCCATAATATAGCAAGGGGTCACTATGCCCTACTTACGTATCTGTTCGACTATTAAGTCTTTCAGTTAAGCATGCTTACCGTCATTGCACTCTACAGAACCTTTCATGGTTCATTAACTTCCATTTAATGTCTAGCATACCTTATTAATGAAATATAAAATTTGATTTTAAAGTAATTATTATTAAATAATAATTAACAATATAAAATTATTTGTCAGAATATTTTCCATTTAAATAAATAGTAAATATTATCTAAATTTTTAATCTATTTGGATGTACTTTGCTACTCTATTAAAGACGACCGCCCCAGTCAAACTGCCAACTAGTCAGCTATTTCCTCTTAAATTTTATAAATAAGAAGATAAATACTAGTTCCACCTCAGACCTAAGGTTTTCCATAGATGTCAAATCGACTCCCTATTCTCTGTATAACCGAGATTATAGAACTTTTTATATGATAACTAGCTACAGTAAAGCTGCATGGGGTCTTCCCGTCCTCTTTGAGGTAACCCGCATCTGCACGGGTAATTCAATTTCACTGAGCAAGTTGTAGAGACAGTGAAGCCATCGTTAAATTATTGATACCGGACCACATTTAATGGCCAATTTATTTTGCTACCTTAGGATCCTCATAGTTAAGACCGCTATTAACCAATTTTTTGTAAAGACACAGTTACCCATGATTATTACTTATTAATTTGGCATTGGGCAAATCTCACTACCTATACTATTATTTTCATAATTGCAGATAGTTGTGTTTTTAGTAAACAGTCGGGGCTTCCGATTTTGTGCCACCATATAAATAAATTAATAGGAGTTATTAACTGACTAAAATTCATGGTTCCTCTTCTTGACGAACTTATGAGGATAATTTGCCGAGTTCCTTAACAACTTTTAGCTCTACGCCTTAGTATTCTCTACCTACGAACCTGTGTCGGCTTAGGGTACGGTTGTGCTTAGAAACTATACTTAACTAAAACTAGCCTAAATCATTAAATTACTTATTAATTAGCTCTCACTAAATTATATAAATTAATTTAACTTCTACTAATTTAGGATTTTTGCTTATACTAATATAAATATAAAATATTTAATAATAATCAAATGACTAGTTTGATTTTATTTTAATATTATTTACATTATTTTTGATATTCAGATTTTAGAATATTCATTCTAAATTTGTTAAAATTATAAGGCTAAATTAGAATATAGAATCGAAGTTATTCAAAAACATCTTTTTCCTGGCCCAATTAATATAAAAATCAACTATAATATTTTATTATAAATATTATAATTATATTAAATATTCACTTAATATAATACAAGAACAATTCAATACTAAATCTAATAAATTGTCTTAAAATTTATTAAAGTTAAACTTCTATCTTTATAATTACTTATAAAGAAATTCTATGTGTCAAATTTTATTCTCCATGTGGACTTTCAAAGCTATACTCATCAGTCAAAACGTTGGTTTTGTACCTTAGAGACCGCATTAACATTAGTAGATTTAATCTTTAGCTAATAACCCTTTCGTATTCGGCGAGAAAGTTTAAACTTTCTTTTTACGTTACTCATGTCAGCATTATCTCTTCAGATTCCTATTTTATAAACAATGTAACACTGTCAATTTTAGGTTTGTATTCCTTTCCTAGAGGAATATTATCTTTGAATTATCTGAATGTTCTACTACCTAGATTTTAAATTTAGAATAAATTTCTACCTTTAAAATTAACACGATATCGGTTGATTATTTTAGACCCGTTAAATCTTCGGAGCAACAATCTAAGGGTTGATACGTTGATACACGTTCATTATAAGTAGCGACTACCAGGCTCACTTTTCAACTGCATTCAATTTGTCACTTCCTTTATTTCACTTAATAATCATTCGGGACCTTAATCAGTGTTCACGGCTGTTTCCGTCTTGACTATCCAACTTATCATGAATAGTCTGAATATCTACCATCTATTTATGTAATTCCGAGATTTATTTCCATTGGTAAGATTTTTAAGTCCCCGCAAATTAAACTCCTATTAAAATTAATTAATATTTGTATGGAATTACCGTGCTGTACCTCCATAAATATTGTGTAGATGTCATACTAAAATATGTTTCGTAGAAAACCAGCTATCACCAGGTCAGATTGGCATTTCACCGCTTTCCAAAAATCTTCGGAGAATAATGCAACATTCACCCGTTCGATCCTTTATTAATCTGTTCTTGGAAAGATCACCTGGCTTCGGGTCTAATAGCAGTAACTTATCCCATATTATTTTTTACTTTATATAGTCGCTTTCGCTTAGGCTTTAAACCTTGCTACTTCTATTAACTTGCTGACCCATTATGCAAAAGGTACGCCATTGTCACGTTCCAAATTTTCATTTTATGACTTTGACTGCTTATAGAGTTACTAATTCATGATCTATTTCACTGCGTGTTATTTACATTCGTTCGAACAATGTTCGATAAGAACTAATATTACTTGTATCTTTATTTCTATTTTTACAAGAAATATTATTCTACACTCTTTTCAACTTTTCCCTCACGGTACTTTTCACTATCGCTAAATTTATAAATACTTAGCCTTAGAGGATGGTTCCCCTATATTCCGACAAGTTTTCTCTCATCGTACTTAAAATTTAAAATCTAACATATAAAATACAGGTCTCATTATAAATTCACCTTCTTAGTTGTAATCGTAATTACTATGTATAATTATATTATATAGAAAAAAAAATTTAAAATAATATAATTAATCATATCTATCTATATCCATCAAGCATTTAATTATTACAAATAATAAATATTTCATTATTAGTTACAATAAATTAAATTATGTTAAATATACTATTAGCTATATTCCTTCATTAAATTTAAATTTAATTAAATTTATTTTACTAATTCATATATTTTTAACTGAATTTTAGATTTATTATACAAGCTATAAGTTAAATCCATTCATTAAGTTTACTTTAATGTTATAGTGATAATTTGTTTTTATTATAAGTTAGATTTTGGCTAATCCGATTTCACTCACCATTACTTTCGGAGTCTCGGTTGATTTCCTTTCCTTTCCTTATTGAAATGTTTTACTTCAGGAAGTAAGAATAAAAAGGTTTCCCTTAGGATTGTCTCATTTCGTAATTTTCTTGTGAATAATTAAATTATAGTTATATAATTTATTATTTATAAGCAATATGTAGACTTTTGGCTATGGAGCCTCCTTTTATATAAATTTGCTAGTAATCCTTAATAACCCCTTTAAAATACTCATTAATTATTTAATAATTATTTGATGTTGTACAATATTGTCATCGATACTTTTATCTTTGTATTAAAAAAAAAAAAGATTAAAATAAAAAAATTTTATTAAATAACAAAAAAAAATTATAATTAATAAAAAACCTAAAAGAGGTAGGATTAGTTTAATTGGTTAAAATGACGTCTTGTGGCGACGATGTTCAGAGTTCGAGTCTCCGATTCTACCCTTATAAATTTCTTATATTTATTTATATAAATATTATTAAAAGTCAAATATATATTTATATTTATATAATATATGATATTATAGTTAATTCTTTTTTTTTATATTTATTGTTTACCGAAAAAAGGAATTGAACCTTTATTTTACCATCATGAAGGGTACGTTCTACCGTTAAACTATTTCAGTTGAAGAAATAAATATACAGATAATAAAATTAATAATACAAATTAGTAAATAAATGAGTTAGAATAAATATCTATAAGACAGTTTTTGTTAATATAAATTTTTCTGATTGATCTAATATATAATATTAATATTAATGTTTATATCAGGTTAAATAAAGGGTTTTCTATTTTTCAAAATTAAATTATATTTTTAAATAAATTAACAAACTTTAGTGTTAGATTTTATTAAATTTTAATTTTTATGTTTAATTTAATTTAATATTTTCTCTTAGAATTCCACCAAATTACTTTGTATTTTGCACTAAAACTTTATTTATATTAAAATTAATAATTTTAATAATTATTAATTTATACCTTGAACCTTCCTAAATTTGTCATGTGTTATTACTAAAAATGTTAAGTAATTAATAAAACACAATTAAGTTTAAATCCCAGTTTTAGACTTCTAAACTCTCTTTTAAAATTAAAATTAATATACTTAATAAATTTAATTTTTTATATTATATTAATTTATCTAAATATAGAAATAAAAATATTCGGAGGGGTGAAATAAATAAAAATAAAGATTAATGTAATTCGATGGCATCTTTAATATAAGAACATACTAGAAGAACGAATACATAAGCTTGGATAAATGAAACAGCTAATTCTAATCCTGTAATAGCTAAGAATAAAGTAAATGGTAATAAAGTTAATACAAATATTATTAATCCACCTGAGAACATTTTAAATAAGAATGTAGATAAGATTTTTAATAATGTATGACCAGCTACCATATTAGCAAATAATCTTATACCTAATGAGAAAGCTCTAGCTAAGTAACTAATTAATTCAATTAAAACTAATAAAGGAACTAAAGCTAAAGGTGTCCCAGAAGGAATAAAGAATGAGAAAAAGTGAATTTTATGAATAGATAATCCTAAAATAGTTACACCTATTAAGATAGTAAATGATAATCCTATTGAGACTATTATTGAGGTTGTAATAGTAAATGTATAAGGGATATTCCCTACTAAATTAGAACATAAAATAAATAAGAATAAAGAATATATAAAAGGTAAATAAACTTCTTTCCCTATTTGATCTCTAACTATAGTATTAATACTTGAAAATAAACTTTCTAATAAGATACTTTCTTTATTTGGGATTAATTTCATTTTGTTATTAAAGTTTAAACTAGTTTTATCTTTACCATTATTTTGATGTATAAATAAAATAAGAGATATTACTAATATTGTAAATAAAGCTGAATTTGTAAGAGTCAAAGATGTATTAAAAAATAAAGGAGAATTATAACTAGCTAAACTAACAACTTCAAATTGTTCTAATGGGGAATTTATAAATAAATTATTTAAGTTATTAAAGAACATTATTTTTTATATTTAATTTTTGTTTTTAATTAATTGTGTGCTTAGTTTTAATAAAATACTTAATCTATATGAAAAAATTCAAATTAAGATACTTATTCTTTTAGTATTAAATTCAAAATTGAAATAAATTAATATAAAGTAACTAAAAAGTAATATAGTAACTCCTATTACTTTAAAACTATTTTTAAATAATCTTATATTAATAATAAAGTTAACTAATTTATTCTTATCTATATGATAATATTTTGCTTATTTAACCATTAAAATTGATATTATTTATACCATTTTAATCAACATATTTCTAATTATTTCTTTAATAAAATTAAATATGATACTTTAATATTATAACAAATATTTTTATAATGTTATTAATTTTTATTTAAGGAGGGGATTTAGATATAATATATTAGAATAATTAATTATATAACCTTTAGTACTATACTTTATAGTCTATAAAATTAAAAATCATTATCTTTTTTTTTTAATGTAAAATTTTACAGAGATATAAATATATTCTTTATATTTTAGATTAAAATTTAAATTAATACAATTATTTTAAATAATTAAGATTGAACAGGTAACATATTAAATGCATGGAATGGTATTGGACTAGCTAATGACCATTCTAATGTATTAGTTGTTTCAGCTTCAGTATCGTATTGTGATAATGATGTGAAGTAAGCAGGGATAGCCCAAGGATTATTATTTACTTCTTTTCCATTAACGAAAATATCATAAATAATATAACCAAATAATACAGTAGCAACTACAGAAATTAAAGAACCAAAACTAGATATAGCATTCCATCCAGCAAATGCATCAGGATAATCAGGTATTCTTCTAGGCATTCCAGCAAGACCTAAGAAATGTTGAGGGAAGAAAGTTAAATTAACTCCAATAAATAATGTCCAGAAGTGAACTTTACCTAAGAATTCATTATATGTTCTACCTATTATTTTAGGAGCCCAATAATAGAAACCTGCAAATAAAGCAAATACAGCTCCCATTGATAATACATAATGGAAGTGAGCAACTACGTAATAAGTATCATGTAATGCAATATCTAAACTAGCATTTGATAAGATTACTCCAGTTAATCCTCCTATTGTGAATAAAGCTAAGAATCCTAAAGTGAAGATTAAAGGTGTAGTAAATCTTAAACTACCACCATATAAAGTAGCTAACCAAGAGAATATTTTAATCCCTGTAGGAACGGCAATAACCATAGTAGCTGCAGTAAAGTAAGCTCTAGTATCAACATCTAATCCCACACTAAACATATGATGAGACCATACTAAGAAACCTAAAATACCGATAGAGAACATAGCGTAAACCATACCTAAGTAACCGAAGATTGGTTTACCTGAGAAAGTTGAAACAATATGACTAACAATACCAAAACCAGGTATAATTAAAATATAAACTTCAGGGTGACCAAAGAACCAGAAAAGATGTTGATATAAAACAGGATCACCACCTCCTGCCGGATCATAGAAACTTGTATTAAAATTTCTATCTGTTAATAACATAGTAATAGCTCCAGCTAATACTGGTAATGATAATAATAATAATATAGCAGTTACAAAAATAGCCCATACAAATAAAGGTAATTTATGTAAGCTCATTCCATTAGTTCTCATATTTAATACTGTAGTTATAAAATTTATTGCACCTAATAATGAAGATACCCCAGCTAAATGTAAACTAAAGATAGCTAAATCTACACTACCACCTGAATGTGCTTGAATAGAAGATAATGGAGGATATACTGTCCATCCTGTACCTGCACCTTGTTCAACTAAAGAACTTAATAATAATAAAATTAATGAAGGAGGTAATAACCAGAAACTAATATTATTTAATCTTGGGAAAGCCATATCTGGAGCCCCACATTGAACAGGTAATAAATAATTACCAAATCCACCTACAAGACCAGGCATAACCATGAAGAAAATCATTATGAAAGCATGAGCACTAATAATTACATTAAATAATTGATGGTCTCCTGATAAAATTTGTACTCCTGGAGACATTAATTCCATTCTAATAAGAACAGAAAATGCAGTACCTATCATACCTGCAAATATTGAAAAAATTAAGTAAAGTGTTCCAATTTCTTTAGCATTGGTAGAAAATAGCCAATTCAAATTTAAATTAATTTACCTATTTTTTAGTTTTAATAAATAAAACAAACTAATTAAGCCCTTATTTTTCTAAAAATAGAATATATATAAAATATTAAATTATATATATAAAAATATATTGATTATATAACTTTAAATGTTTAATGTCTATGAAATA